>CM073314.1:3912954-4188587 GCA_037043255.1 Diadegma fenestrale
CTTTTTTAGGGGGGTCGGATTTGTCGGTGAAAACGATTGGAAACGGGGGTCACGAACAAATGGACTTGTCCAGGCTTTTTTCCCCGTGAGGGGATTTTTGGCTAGGTACCTTGTATATGTATAGAATTACCATGGCAGTGGTTGCTAAGGAAACGATTACCGTGGCGACCGTTGCCATGGTAACCGTTGCCATGATAACCGTTGCCATGATAACCGTTGCCATGGTGACCGTTGCCATGGTGACCGTTGCCATGGTAACCGTTGCCATGGTAACCGTTGCCATGGTAACCGTTGCCATGGTAACCGTTGCCATGGTAACCGTTGCCATGGTAACCGCTCAATTTCTCTGACGGATTTTTTTTTTAATTTGAAAAAAAAAAAAAATTTTCAGAATTTTGTTCGTCCTCTATCTAAAAAAAAATTATCTCAAAAATCTGGATAATCATCTAAAAATGTATCTAAAAATTATCTAAAAAAATCTAGATAATTATCTATGTCACGGCAGCACCCTTTATATTCTTTTCCAAAACTCTTTCCCACATTCGTACCCGATACCTTACATCCGTTCTTAACTCTTTCTCACACTCAAAACTCCTAGCTCAGCATCCTAATCTTATCACCGCATTCCTCAGCACTTCTTTGTCCCACGAGCCTCAACTTCTCCTCCGCTTCACCTCCCCACTACCACTTCACCAAATCATTCTCCTTTATTCTCATCCTCGACTCCTTAGTTCATCACCATCCTTCGAACCGCTAATTACATCGTGCACTCCCTCATTATAACCACAAGTCTCAATACATTCCAGTTTAAACCGTATTCTTCAATCTTCATCATTATTATTATTATTTCACCCTCTCAAACCCCGGTCATCACAACTGGTATCAGAAGCGGGATTCGAACACCGCACGCGAACCGCGAAACAAAAAAAGAACGAAAAACAACGAAAAAGTGAAAGTTTGAAACAAAAAAAAAGTTCAACGAAGTTAACGAAAAGACAGTGAAAAAAGATAAGGAAAAATCGAAACAACGAACAGTGAAAAAAAAAAAAGAAAACATCAACGACGAACAGTGAAAATTTTTTTTCTCTCCTCTCTCTCCCTCACCAACGGACAAAAGCAAGAGAGAGAAAAGCGCATCATTCCAAATTTCGACACCAAAAATAGAAGGAAGGACGAAAATTCAAATGCAAATAAAAATTTGGATAATCCTGGCAATGTAAGTACCAAATTACGCACTTAAACTTAAATTTAACACAGAATTGCCCATAGAAGTGAGGAGAGACGACAAAGTCGCTCACTCACACACACAACTCACGCGAGAGCCTGTGCGACGCATGAGCGTATACCGCTGGCCTTGTCGCACCAACACGGCTCCCCATCTGCGTACGTAAAGAGCGACAAAGACGCTCGATATTCTTATTCCTCCTTTATCCTTTCTTTCTTCGCACGCCTCGCATGCACAGCTGACCAAAAATATATAGTGATAGTACGCGTGCTCTTGTGCTTCGTTCGCGACGGATATATATATAGATATACGCGCTCTTTTAGGCCCCGTTCACACCGAGCATATATTTCGACACTTTCGCGCTTCACGCGACAAATTCAAGTAATAACGGATATTTACAAACATTTAACATCTCCCGTTTGAAACAAACCGAATTTTCTTTTCAAAAAAAAAAAAAAACGAAGCCAATAAAAAAAAAAAAAACGAAACAATTTTCAGTAGACAAATTGAACCTTTTGAGGAAAAACCGAACATATTATTAAAAATTTGTGCTCTTTTCATAGCCTACCAAAAAAAAAAAAAAAAACGCAGAAACCAAAAATTAAAAAAAAAATAACTAAAAATAAAAAAAAAAACAAAAAAAAAACTTTGTCAAAAAAAAAAAAAAAAAAAGGACTTCCTTTTTACAAAATTTCCCCTTTTAACACAAAACGACCCCGTTTTCACGAATCAAGCACAAATACGAACAAAAATAATAACAAATAACCCCAAAAAAAAAAAACAAAAATCAACGAAATAATTTCTTTTTTTTTACAAAATTCACCCTCCCAGTAGATATAAAAAAAAAAAAAATGAGCCATTCTAAACAAACCAAAATACATGGGAAAAATTGAAAAAAAAAAGAGGAACACAGAAAATTCAAAATAGAACCAATACGACCACCCCGACGCACCAGTACGCGTCAGAATAATTTACCCTCATTCTTCCACCTAAAAACAGAAAAAATGGAAGGAGTTAGCTTAACCTTCCGTGATCTTTACGGACTCATCCCTACCTTCGACGGAAAAAACATCCCTGTAGATCATTTTATTGGCGCTTGTAAACGAGCTGCAAAATTAATCCCTGACGACCAACAGCCGCAATTTCTTGTGACTGTTCAATATAAATTAACAGGATTTGCCCAAGATTATGCAGAAACAAAAAATTACACAACCCTCGACGAATTTTACCGAGACCTCAAAGAAAGTTTTGGTGCCACTATCGAATTATTAGACTTAGAACTAGAACTCAAAGCCATTTCCCAAAATTTTAACGAGTCAGTAGCAGAATACGCCACACGAACTCGAATGATTTCAAAACGAATAACAGAAAGATTAAACGAATGCTACGGCAGAGCCGAGGAACAGGCATATTTAAAAGAAAAGAGTAGAAGAAGTCCAAAAATCAGTAACTAAGAGCTCTTTTCGTCAGAGGACTCTTTGAACTATAAAATCGCAGTAAATCTAAACCAACAAAATCTCAGAGAATTTGACACAGCAGTCAGAGAAGCAATTCACGTCGAACAAGAACTTCGACACCGTCAATCGGTAAACCACGGTAGAATATCCAGAGAACACACACTAACACAAACACCAGAAACAGCTAGAATCCAATTCGCGGAAACCAGAAACCAACACACAGATGTATTTTGTGAACTTCACCAATCAAGAAGTCACTCCACAGGAAATTGTCACACACTCAGAGAACTGAGAGAAAAAATGAACCAAAATTTTAGAAGCCAATCCCCTTTCGACAACAGATTCAATAACCAACAAAGCAGGTACCGCAGCGAATCGCGCGGCCCGCAAAATTACAACAGACCCTTCGGATATCGAAATAACTCGCGAGATCGATATCAAAACAATTACAGAAATCAAAATTATCAAAACCGATACCCTCAAAATAATTATAGACAAAGAGACTACTCGAACCAAAACAACCACAACAGAAACAATCAAAACAGCCAACAAAACAATTTCCGAAACAGAGACAATTCTCAAAATCGAGACAGAAATAGTAGATATAATGAATTTTACGACAGGCAATCCGGTAGTTCTCGGAACAACCGCGACAATTCGCAAAACAGATTCCGCGATAACTCTCAGAACAGGTATCGCGACAACTCGCAAAACAGGCACCGCGATAATTCAAATAACCGAAGACCCAACGACGATAAATTCAAAGAATTACACTCAAAATTCGAACAACTTGCGAAATTCGTAACGGAAATCGCACAAAAAAACTCGACTGCGACTCCGCGGGACAGCGCGACCGGGAGCACATCGCAAGAGCGCACGACCCAAAACCATTAGACGCGAAAACGCAAACTATTAAAAAAGCAAGGATTTCACTAGAAAAAACGAAAAGACATACACCACCGACTGTCAAAGTAGACTCAATCGACTTGCTTAACAAGGACACAACATTTTTAATCGATACCGGAGCAGAAATCAACTTGATAAGAAGAGACGCAATAGCAAAACACGTCCCAGTTGACTTTTCAATCATTTACGAACTAACAGGAATAACAGACGACACCATTTTCACATCAGGAAAATGCGTGATCAAGATAAAAGGAATACCGGTCGAATTTCACACGATCCGTTTCAAATGGCCAATCCCCCAGGACGCCGTCCTGGGCGACGAATTTTTCAAAGAAACACCAGCCGACATCCTGTACACCCAATCCTGCATAAACTTCAGAGGTATACAGATACCTTTTGAAACAAACGAAAAAGTTTCCATCCCAGCTCGAACCAAATCCACCATCCACATCCGAATCAAAAACACGAACCTAACCGAAGGTTACGTACCGAGAATAGAAGCAGGCGAAGGATTATTCATCGGTGACGCAGTAGTTACAAACCGAAACGGTGTTGCATATTTATGCGCAATAAACACCAATGACTATAACATACACCTCCGAGTCCCAACAATCGAATTACAACCGATTGAAATGATATCCGACAGACCAGTCGATATCGATAATCACGGCTCTAACGACTTTCCAACCGGAAATCGTGCAGAAATCCGTACAACAAGAACATTAGGGAAACAGGAAAGATTTAAAAAATTAAAACCTCTCTTGCATCTAGAAAATTTAGATGAAGTAGAGAAGGAACATGTCCTCCAACTAACCTTCGAACACTCACACCTGTTCAGCCTACCAGGCGAACAATTAGGGTCGACATCATTCGTAAAACACGAAATATTCACAACGGATGACATACCAATAAACACAAAACAGTACAGATTCCCACAAGTCCACAAAGAGGAAATACACAATCAAGTCAACGATCTCCTCGACAAGGGAATAATTCAACCATCGTTATCACCATTCAATTCACCCGTTTGGATCGTCCCAAAGAAACCCGATCAAAAAGGCAACAAACGATGGCGTATGGTCATCGATTTTAGGAAACTTAACGAAAAAACAACCCCAGATGCGTACCCATTACCAAACATCACAGACATCATAGACCAATTGGGTAGATCTCGCTACTATTCAGTGCTAGATTTGGCTTCAGGTTTCCACCAAATCGAAATGCACCCAAGAGACAAACCAAAAACCGCTTTCTCCACACCAAATGGACATTACGAATTCAATCGTATGCCATTTGGCCTAAAAAACGCACCCGCAACATTCCAACGATTAATGGATGTTGCTTTATCTGGACTCCAAGGTACTGACCTATTCGTCTATTTAGACGATATCGTCATTTACGCCGCAGACCTTGAGGAACATGGAAAAAAATTCCATCGCTTAGCAAAAAGACTGTCCGACGCTGGCCTCACACTCCAAACAGATAAATGCCAATTTCTCCAGAAGAAAGTTGAATATCTAGGCCACGTCATTAGCGAAAAAGGTTGTCAACCAAGACCCGAACTAGTACGGGCAGTCCAAAATTTCCCAGTTCCCACAAATAAGAAAACTATCACGCAATTCCACGCATTAGCGAATTATTACAGAAGGTTCATCAAAAACTTCGCAACAATTGCCCTTCCGCTAACAAACCAACTAAAAAAGACGGAAGAATTCAAGTGGACAAACGACTGTCAAGAAGCATTCGAAACCCTCAAACAAAAATTAACGAACGAACCAATCTTACGATACCCAGACTACGAGAAAGAATTTAAACTCACAACCGACGCATCAGACTATGCGATCGGCGCCGTACTCAGCCAAGAGTACGATAAATTCGATCACCCAATAGCCTTCTACTCCCGTACACTCTCAAAAGCCGAGAAAGTGTACGACGCAATGCGAAAAGAACTTTTGGCAATGGTACATTCCATCCAATACTTCAAGCACTACCTGTACGGACACCATTTCACCCTCGTGACCGACAACAGGGCACTGACGTATCTCATCAACAAACCAAATCCGCCGCAACAACTCCAACGTTGGCAGGCAATCCTTAACGGCTACGAATTTAGTGTTCACCACAAACCAGGGAAACTTAATGTCGTCGCAGACGCACTTTCCCGAAACCCAGCCAACGCCTTTCCGATAAGACCTCGAGAGGAATCCACAGACGTTGACGACGAGGACTCAAAAAGACTAAAAATGACCCAGCAAGGAGAAAAACGCATCAGAACCTCCTCAGACGAAGATTCTGGGAACCCATCACCCGACAAAGTAATCATTTTACCAGCTGAAGAAACTGAGACTACAAACAAGCAACTGAACGAAAAAGCAAAAACTAACGAACAACATGTTATCAAAGGGAGTGCACACCCTAACATGGATGTAGAAATCGACAACAACAACCAGGACGAACCAACGTCCGAAGAAGAAGAACCAATGGACTCAAATAATCAAGAAAATCAGCAAGCCCCACGGAACACGAGCGACAGTAAAATGGAATACGATGTGGATCGCAAAAGGAACTGCACCACATCGGACGACGATATGGAAAACGAAACAGGCAACGAAACAGGAAAACGAGAAAAAACGATTATTCAAGACGAAGCAGAAGTTACGATGAAAGAAGTAATAAATAAGAATACTACGCAACAAAGAGAAGAAATGCTATACGAAAATAAAATGATACAAAGTGATGAAAATAATGAAAAAGCAACAATGAACAATGAAAAGAATAATGAAAGAGCCAACAAGAGCTCAATACTACGAAAATCAACAAACGACGTTGAAGAAAATTTAAAAGTGCAAAAAACGCCACAAACGGCAAACGAAAGTGAAAAAATACAACGAAACAATGAAAATTATGGAAATTCAACACGCCAAAACGAAAAAGAAGTGCGCGAAAGTCAAGAAACTCAAGAAAACAATGAAAAAAGAAATCTTACGCCAACGAGCGGAAACGAAGAAACAGCAAATTCAACAAGTGAAGAAGAAAAAGTTCATAAAAACTCAACGACGAAAAACGAAACGAAAACACAAGGAAAAGCCACGTCTCACGAAGAAGCGGAACAGAGCTCAACGCGACGAAATGAAAATGAATCAAATAATAATGAAGCAAATGAAAATGAAATGAATAAAAATGATGTAAGCTCCGCGCTGCATAAACAAAAAGAAGCAGACCCTGTGCTGCCAACATTAAAAAAAGCTCTCAATCCCGCCAATCATTCAAGTGGCCAATCGAATACAAAAGATGCAAGCACTCAATCCACCGTTGAAGAAAATAAAAAATTAAGCAACGAACATTCAAACGCGCAACAATTAAGAAGGCTGATAGAAGAACAAGTGTTGGAAAACTCGAACCATGCAAAGTACCCGGTAACCGCGACCTTCAGGTCACCTCCAGTTCACTACTCGGAGGATGATTCAGGTACAGAAGAAGAAGAAGAACAGGAAGATTCGGACGAAGTAACGGAACCCAACTTTCGATCACCAACGGAAGTTACAACACCAGCACCGAAACGTGGACGTGGAAGACCGAGGAAAAACTCAATCAGTCCACAATCCAAAGTAATAGTCAAAAGGAAACCTGGCAGACCTAGAAAACATCCTATTACCGAGCAATTAACTTCACCCGTGAAAAGAAGACCTGGCAGACCTAGGAAAAATCCCATCATACAACTCCCAGCTCCTACGGCAAAACGAGGACCAGGGAGACCACGAAAGCAAAATTCTGAAGACATCGACCCACCATTTGGATTATCCCAGTACCATAGGAAAAGATTGACACTACCAGAATCAGAAAAAGCAACGAGAAGCAATACGAAAAAATACGAATCAACAACAGAAGTACATTCAACAACCGAAGAATCAGATAACGACATCAGGAATGAACACCAACAGGAAGACCAAGAAATCCACAACGAAACAATAGCACCGCAACCAGAAGAAACCGAAAACCAAACAGAACTTCAGAAGGAAATCCCACCAACAACGCGACGAATGGCATCGACCGAACAGGACGAACCACCAAACAATCAAACCCCTCCGAAAACTAAAGGAATTCCTGTCCCACAAACACCACACGCCAAAGAAAACGTAACGATCACACAAGAAAATTTCCTATCGAAAGGAGACAACATAGCACATTTCTTAGCAGCTGATTGCGCAATAAACACAATGGTTTCCAAAGTACTTCTCGAAAAAGGAAAAATCAATCAGGAACAATTTCTACAGCATAAACCAAGAACCGGTCACATTTTGACGATGCGTCATGGCGAAACTTGCTATTTCACAATATTCTGTAAAGAAAAATCAACGGACAACACGAACTTATTCATGATTAAAAAGTGTCTTCGAGCACTCCTACAAATGCTACACATGGAAAATTTGACATCTTGCACCATATCAAAAGACCCAGAAATCATCGACCCACTCACGTGGTCGAACATCAAATCATATTTACAACCAATGGTAAAAGGAACAAAACTCTCAATCACCTTATGCGAAGGACTTATTTCAGTACCACCACCAGAAAACAGGAAAGCAATAATAACAGAACTCCACGGATCGACCGTAGGAGGTCATAAAGGAATCACGAAAACGTACCAACGAGTAGCATCCCAATATTACTGGAAAAACATGAAAGAAGACATCGAAAAGTTCATCAAATTTTGCTACGATTGCCAAAAGAACAAATTAGTACGCGTTAAAGACCGAGCCCCCATGATCATTACCCACACACCAACCAAAGCATTCGATAAAGTTGCCATCGACATAGTCGGACCCTTACCAAAAACAAGCAAAGGATACGAATACATCCTAACAATCATGGATTTATTTAGCAGATTCAGTATCGCAGTACCCTTAAAACGAACAACGTCAGTAGATGTTGCTAGGGCGCTGTGCCAAAATTTCATAACGACATTCGGCGCACCTCGCGCAATCCTCTCAGATCAAGGTACAAACTTCATGTCAGAAGTCTTTCAAACATTTGCCGAACTCTTCCAAATTCGACATTATAGAACGTCAGCATACCACCCACAATCAAATGGCGCACTCGAAAGAAGCCATCACAGTTTAATAGAATACATCAAACACTACAGAAACAACGACCGCGATTGGGAAGAACTTATCTCATTCGCAACTTTATCACACAACACAAGCATTCATGAAGGAACAGGATTCACCCCATACGAACTAGTTTTTGGTTACCCGGCAACCTTGCCATCAGAATTCCCGCCACCCGAAAAAGTCGTCACATTCGACGATTACATAGTAACATTAAATAACCACATGAAAAACATCCAAGAAATGGCATTCAGAAAACAACAAAAAATCAAAGAACGAACGAAACGTTACTACGACAGACGAACCAAAACACCCAAGTATCACGTAGGACAACTAGTATTTTTAATTAAGGAACCCAAAAAAGGAAAACTAGACAGCAACTACACAGGACCATTCGAAATCCTGGAAATTAGAGATAATAATAATGTTAAATTGCTCATGGAAAACGGAAAGACAAAGATAGTACACGTAGACAAAATAAAATCGGCATATGTTGCAGATGCCACGCCTTTGCCACAAACGGCGACGACCCCGTAAAAGTAACATCATTTTCGGAAAATCCTGGACTTTATTCCCAGCAACTTGGAAAACTCCAATCATACCACACGACCTGGAACTTAGTAACATACATCAACACACATGGACTATTACTCAGGAAACAACAAATACAGGAAAACCTTCAAAGTATGTACACATATTGCAACACACTAGGACCATCATGCCTGATGAGGACGCAGCTAAAAACTATTCAAAATCGCCTAAACACCATCGAAAACGCAGAATCGACTCTTAGGGAACTACTACCACCGTCAACAGACCTCACACAACAACGCAAAAAACGAGGTTTATTCAATTTCATCGGAAAAGCATTCAAATTTGTTTACGGAACAATGGACAACAACGACGCGAAAAGAATCGCATCCCAAATCGAACAACTCGCAAACAATTCGATCGATCTGTCAGAAATAGTATATAACCAAACTCAAATAATAAAAGCAGGATTTGATATAGCACAGAAACAAATAAAATCAATAACCCGCGAAATAGGAAACCTTACACTACAAGTTAACCTAGTATTAGTTAACATGCGAAAAGAAATATACACAATTAAGTACAACCAAAACGGAATGAAATTCATGGCCCTAATCGAAGAAGATCTTACAGAACTAGAAACCGACACAAATACCCTAACCGACGCTATACTTTTTGCAAAAAGTGGACAAATACACCCTTGCCTAATATCATCAAAAACATGGCTGCGTAGCGCAGAAAACATAAGCAAATTGACACCCAATCTGGAATTCCCAACTCCATTGGAACCAGAACACATACCACAATTAATAGCAATTTCGAAACTTATTGTATTCCAAGACAACGAAAAATTGATATTCATAATGAAAATCCCATTATTAGATCCGACCACATACAAATTGTATAGACATATGTCAACACCAATCCGCCAACAAGGAACACGTTTCGCATTTATTAAACCATCAACGCGATTCACCGCAATTTCAACCGACTTCGAAAACTATTTTACCCTAGCAGATTTAAGTAACTGTAAATTGATGTCAACACGATACATTTGCGACGGAACAAACCCTGTACAACACGTTAACGACAAAGCAGAATGTGAAGTCCAGCTACTCACAAACCCACAATTTCAAAATCTTGAACTATGCGACATTCGTCTAAAAACTCTCAGCCAAACATATTGGATCAAAATTCAAAACGCTAACGCATGGCTGTACGCAGCACCAATACCCGAAAATTTGTACATCCACTGCGATAATGATAAATCCGACATCAAAATGATAGCAGATTCAGGCACACTAGAAATAGAATCATCATGTCAAGCAAAAACACAAACCACGAAGCTCGTCCCTTCAACCGAAATAAATATAGTACACCACGTCAATTTCTCCCGTAAACTAACTTTAAACATAACCAAAATGATCAAAAACTCTGTAGACACAATGGAAACCCTAAACATTACAGAAATTTTAGTTAAAACCGAACTACCATCTGATCCGTCCAGTTTGGACAACGTCCGTAACGATTTAACAAGAAACGAAGTGGCATTAAAATCAGTAATAACAAAAGCACAAGAAATAACTAGAACACAACGCATTCACGGTAGACTATCAACAATCGAATCAATTCTAAAATTCGGAGGAATCTCATTAGGTTCAATTCTCGTACTTGCAACAATTGGCTGGAGATTTTCAATGTTTGGAAAAATATCATCCCTACTAAAAATCCTATCATGCATTACAAAGAAAAAGAATAAAAAAGAAACACAAAACGCGGACATAGAGATGCAACCTTACCGTTCCCAGGTACAAATAATAAACCCACCGCGCGAAATAGCACTGTCAACGGAAAACCTTATAGAGCGAGAACGAAGTACACCAAGAGCAATTACGTATTATAGAGAAATTATACCATAAGATTTATGCTAACCAAACATTCTAATCACCTACTATCATAATCACCTACCTAATAATCTAGACGTAACGCACAGCATAACCATGCATTTAACAAAGAGAATAAATCTCACTATATTTCTTCATGACAACACTCGACGTAATTCATTCAGCCCATGACACTGAACCAGATCCATTCCCATCACTAATAACATGTCACATCCACTAACCACCGGCGAACTAACCAAGTTTAGAATGTTTCAGAATCTTTGAAAATTTAGACACAATACCCATTGGAAAGATATGAACCGACAATTGAAAAACCAAAATTTAGAAGGAAGCATCGTTTGAAAGGAGACCCATTCGGAATTGGAACCAAGACAGAGCAATAAGAAGAAATAAAACCAGTAAAAGGAAACTAACAAAGAGAAGACGACCAATAGAGAAAGAAAAACCAACCATACGTAACAACCAACCGATAATGATAAATAACACCAACCACACCCATCCGAAATAACACCCCACCCCTACTAACATGGACAACTAATCGACTTACTTAGTTACAGATTTGCAGAAAAGAAAGCAGTTCAAAAAAAAAAGAGGATTTTAAGGAAGACCATGCAGAATTACCAAAATTGACCAATAAAGAACCAGTAATACAACGATGAACCGGATTACCTACAGCCCCTAAAAACAATGAAATTAATAAGACCCTTATACACTTTTACACAACCCTTCTCATGAACAACACAAATTTTATATAGAGTCACACTTGAACCTAACATTATGTACAATTTTTATTATATAGAAGCCCGAAAAGAACAAATTTGTAACCTACGATGCGGAGCATCGTTTTGTAAGAGGGGGAGTGTCACGGCAGCACCCTTTATATTCTTTTCCAAAACTCTTTCCCACATTCGTACCCGATACCTTACATCCGTTCTTAACTCTTTCTCACACTCAAAACTCCTAGCTCAGCATCCTAATCTTATCACCGCATTCCTCAGCACTTCTTTGTCCCACGAGCCTCAACTTCTCCTCCGCTTCACCTCCCCACTACCACTTCACCAAATCATTCTCCTTTATTCTCATCCTCGACTCCTTAGTTCATCACCATCCTTCGAACCGCTAATTACATCGTGCACTCCCTCATTATAACCACAAGTCTCAATACATTCCAGTTTAAACCGTATTCTTCAATCTTCATCATTATTATTATTATTTCACCCTCTCAAACCCCGGTCATCACATCTAAAAATGTAACTAAAAATTGTCTAAAAAAAAAATTCACGATAATTTTTTTTTAGATAGAGAGCGAACGAAATCCGTTCTTAGTGAGCGTCTACGATGGGAGAGAAGTATCTGTGATAAATTTCATAACCGTGGTAAATTTCACGATCCAATCTTAAGTGGTTTAGAGTGTGCGTTGTCTGTCAATCAATCAGTCACTCAGTCAGTCAGTCAGTCAGTCAGTCACGCGACTCTTTTATATATATAGATGAAGAAAAAAAAATGTTTGATAAATTTTTTTTTTCAATTTTTTTTGGTGGAGAACGAACAAAATTCGTTCTCGGTGAACGTTTATTGAGGTAGAAGAGTATAGAAAAACAAAATAAAAAAAAAATAAAAAAAAAATTGAAAAAAAAAAATAAAAATTTCGATAATTTTTTTTTGGATAGAGAACGAACGAAATCCGTTCTTAGTGAGCGTCTACGATGCGAGAGGAGTAACCGTGACAAATTTCACGATACTAACTTCATTGGTTTAGGCTGTGCGTTGTCTGTCAGTCAGTCAGTCAGTCAGTCAGTCAGTCAGTCAGTCAGTCACGCGACTCTTTTATATATATAGATTACAATGCATGATCGTTGAATTACTAAATGCATATGAAAAATATGTTTAGGAAAATTACAATATTTTTACTGTAATATTACTAAGCATGTTTCCGATAAATACTTAGCAATACTCCAAAACAGGTTTTGTAATTCTTCTAAACAGATTTGGAATAAGTCGTTCGTAAAATTACAATACCGAGTGTTATTTTTACTAAACCGCGGTGCGTAAAAACTTCCTACGATTTTTTAGTAAAATTACCATGGAAATTTTTAACAGTGCAGGCTGAGATAGGACTAAGCCCGTGCAAAGTTTTTTCTCGGCAATTACTTAATCAATCGTATCGAATTTGGGCTCTATCGAAAGGGTATCGCGTAATTAGTCTCCATGTCAATTTTCAGGTCGCTAGACGACTCCTGGGCTTCACAGTTAGCTGAAATGTCATCGAAATTTTTTTTCCCACCACCGCGAATCGTTTTACTACGAGAAAGTATAGACTCGGCGAGCGCTCGGGACAAGCAGACGACGCACAGCTGTTTTCAAATGTACTTGTCTCGAGACTCTGCCGAGTCTCTTAATACCGCGTTCAGCGGAGCGGGTGACGTCACAGGCCGAAAATGTCCACCAGTCTCGCAAAGGGCGTATGTCCAAGCGCCTGCGCGGACAACTTACGCCTTTCTGACTCCAAGAAACACAAGGGATCCCAAACCTCGAGTCCAAAATTTTCAATGTTAGATTTCTCTGGATTGGCTGAACGGATTTTGTTCTACCAAGGACCATTCGAAAGATGAAAAATCATAGAAAATTCAAATGTAATATGAGATTTTTCCCTCAACCCGTTCTTCTGTAAAAACGCTCCAAAGTTTCTGTGACGTCATAAAACGCCTATTTTACTGTATATAAGAGTACGGCCGGCTCGCGCTACGTTTTTTTTTTTAATACTTGGCGTCGAGCCGCTGCCGCGTCTCTTGATCTTGTACCCGTTTACCCATTGAATAATCATCTCGGTACCTTCGAGATTTTCCCAGGCCGACAAAAATTTTCTTAATCTACCTGCCTGAGTACTCACCGAGTTTCCTACTTGCGGTAGTACGATCGACCTTTCGTTGACGTTTTCCGCAGACTCTTCCTCTCGACATTCGGGTTCGGCTTGTAATATTGCCCGGTTTGTTTGTATTGCCCGCTCGTCGTCACTCCACGACCCCGTGTTGTCTGCCGGGGCGGGCCCTTCCAGTTTTTTGCCTGCTGACCGGAAGTGGAAGGTTTTTCTGCTGGTTTCAACTCCTTCGACGAGCGTTCCAGCAATTTAGCTGCCTTGAGTGTCGCTTCGAGCTCCTTGCCGAAAAGCCATTCATCCATAATCGTCGCGTTGAGCGTATCTTTCATAGCGGCATTAAGATGTGCTAGAATTATCGAGCGTCTTGTCGTAGATTCTTGACGCTGTAGGTGTACGAGAATTCTCGCAACATCGCTCAAAGTTGTCAGCAACAACATATTGTCCGGTCTAATTCCTTTTAAAAGGTTAGATATAATCGGACCCAGGGCCGCGAGACACAGCGATACGTCTTTTTGTTTTTCCACCATTCGCTTGTCTCTTGTAATAATCGGCTCGAGAAGAGATGCTTTCACCTCCGGATTCAACTCCGGAGGTTCGATAATTGCGCAATTTTCCGGAACAGGATATTTTTAAAAAATATTTTCTCGTTCCTCTTTCGGAAGGTCTTCTTTAAGGATGCCCTTCCATCGGACCAAAATGTCGTTATGTATCGCTGGGCCGAACTTTTTCTCCGCGTCTATAAATTTGCCTATCGCTTCCAGCAATTTCTCGTCGAGTATTGGCTCCGTCGAAGTATCTTGTACCTCAGCTGTCAAAATATTCTGCTCGCCAGCCGAATTTGGCTGCGACGATGCTACTCGTGTTAATAATGGAACCGTGTTTTCCGAATCTTTTTCCTGATTCTGTTTTTCCTCGACTTGAACTCCTTGTCTCAGATTAAATTGCGATGACAATAATTCATCCAACGGTATTAGCGGCTGTCTTTTGAGACGTTTCTCCGATGCTTCTGAATCCTCGGAGGTAGAAGACTCCGACTCTTTACCTATAAATATGTATACATACCTGATTGAGCCTCTACATACATCTACATTTTTTTTTTTTTTTTGCAATATATAAATTATATATATTGAGTTGGCTCGCTGCTGCGAGACTTGCTTGTCGTGAACTTTGTTCAATAATCCCAGATCTTGTCTGTGTTATGGTCAGAATTTTATTCTGTTAGTTATGTAGCAGATCTTGTCCGCATTATCGTCAGAAACTTGTTCCGCACATAACTTTCATGTGACGCCGTAGCTCGATGCTGTCTGTGAACAAAGTGAGGTTATGCTTACATCTTTTTTCCAACCGACGAATCGTCTCCTTCTGTTTCTTCGATTCTTTTTTCAGTCGTTTTATCTCCTTCAATATTTTGTTCTTGTCCTTCTCCGTATGTTTCCTCTTGTGTCCCATCGTTAATTTTTCTCTAATTAAGCACAGTTTATTTTCCACAATGTGGCTTCTTTGGCACAAAGAAAAGGAATGACGAGAATGGACGCCGCGGACAGAGGTCTGGGCGTGTGGGTATTTTTTTTTCGTCACTATAAACGTTCTGGCAACACTGGCGTGGAAAGGGTACTACCATTTGATCTGAGGAGAAGGCGCGGAATACAATTTTAATCGAAGCGTTCAGTCCGTGATTCAACCCTGATCCGAAGGACCGAGGAATCGATCACATCGGCCATAGCGTACTTCGATAAAGGTAAGTTTGGAAGTCTTGATTTTGAATATCGGCGGAGAAGCCGCAAATTTTCGTAATTGTGCCCGCATGCTCCCCAAGATAGTCCCGTGGTCCTCCCTCGACGCGCGCAAACGCCGTTTAGCGTTCTCAGACGCGTGAATCCGTGTGCGAGTCCACCACCCGTTAATAATTGCAAAAAGGTGGAGATTTCGTTACAACTTCTAGGGAAAAAATCAGCATTTTATGTTCATGAAGCCAAACAAATAAATTCATCGCTCCTAAGTGATGTAAAAATGTCGTTTTTTTGTAAGCTGATGCTGAAAAAGCAAAAATACCATTTTCATACGCGTTCACGTTTCGTTTTCGAGCGATTTTCGTTTGAAAATTGTCGAAAAATCGTCATTTTCAAGCTAAAATCATGGTAATGGGCAAAAAATCATTTCTAGATTAAAAATTGAGATAGAAACATAATTCTCGGCTTGAATTGAGCCTAATTGTCTAATTGCAGGGAAAAAATCAGCAATTTTTTCTCATGGAGCCAACAAGATAAATTCTTGGCGACAACTTCATGCTAAAATATTTATTTTTTCTAACATGTGGTCAAAAGTCGAAAATTTAATTCTCGCGATACATTGAGACTCTGGCACGTCTTCCCTCTTTGTTTCAGCGTATCAAACCGAGTGGCTGGAAAAAAATCATAAATTATACGATTTTTACTCGGAAAAGCGCGATTTTCGTTTGAAAATTGTCGAAAAATCGTCCTTTTCAAGCAAAAATCATGATAATGGGCAAAAAATCATATCTCGATGAAAAATCGAGATAGAGCCATAATTCTGGGCTTGAATTAAGGTCCACAGAGTATACTTCTAGGGAAAAAATTAGCATTTTATGTTCATGAAGCCAAACAAATAAATTCTTCGCTCCTAAATATGTCGTTTTTTTGTAAGCTGATGGTGGAAAGGCAAAAATACCATCCTCGAGCAGATTCAAGATTATGGCACGCGTTCACGTTTCCTTTCAGCCCAACAAATTATGGGGCTTGAAAAAAAATCAAAATTTATACTATTTTCACTGGGAGAAGAGCGATTCTCGTTTGAAAATTGATGAAAAATCGTCATTTTCAAGCAAAGATCGTGGTAATGGGCAAAAATTCATATCTCGGTGGGAAATCGAGATATAGATATGATTCTGGGCTTAAATTGTGTTAGAGACGGAATTAGGGAGCGAGCAGAGAACGCATGTTGGAAGAGGGAAGACTGAAAGAATAAAAAATGGGATTAGATTTCACAGCTTATAAATGAATTGTAAATTGACGGATGGAGCGTATGGAATTGTAGAGAACTTGATGCTCAGAAGTCAAATTTGATGCTTAGCAGTCGAATCTGATTCGGTAAATAAGAATAATATGTGCAGAAAGCCAACAGAGAATTTAAAAGACGAACAGGGAGAATTGTTCAAGACAGGTCGTACAAATTGAAAGAGAATTTGGCCAGTTGTACGACGCGATCGAACCAGGTCTTGAACCAGCAATCACCACGCCAATTCCTCAAAGATTTAATCCAAATTGATTAATCTGAATGATGCACGACTGGTCTCACCGACGCGAGTATCGTATGATTCAAAAAGCTCGTGAGACGCGATTTTCCTGGTCGTGCATCCCGAAAGTTTAACAGGAAGAAAGAAAATACCTGAAGTCGGTCGTGACTTACTGGAAATAATCCGGGAGTTTCTTTGGTCCAATTTATAGGCGAGTTTTCCAGTTAACAACGGGTTATTTTACAGAATGAGTTGTCAGGAAATTTAGTCAGGAAATTTGTTCTTTCATTAGAAGACACAAATCAACACGGGCCGTGGAGAATAAAGGTTTTAATCAGTTTTTTACGCGAACAAAACCGACGTTACTGACGGGTAGTTCGAGACGATCTGGTTTCGTTATTATTTTTCTCGTTGCTAAGCGACTCAAAAAAATACATTTCAAGATCGAATCGGTCGTTGAAAAAACCCAACGATCTGAAGTTGTGTGAGCGAGTTAAAGATGACAGGAGAGTTTGAGAATTTTTTTTTTCCTATCGTTTGAAATTGATTTTATTTAACATATTCTAAACAAATTGAGCTCCACAGAGTATATTTTTGGGGGAAAAATCGTCGTTTTCGAGTAAAAGTCATGGAAATGGGCCAAAATCATGTATCGGGGAAAAATTGAGATAGAGACATGATTCTTGGCTTAAAATGAGCTCCACAGAGTACACTTCTAGGGAAAAATCAACAAATCTTCCCACCGGACTGAAAAAATTGGAGACTTTCAATCAGAAAAAATAAGTGATATCCTAGCCAAAAATCCCCTCCCGGGAAAAAAAGCTTGGACAAGTACATTTGTTGGTGATCCCCATTTCCATTTGTTTTCACAGAAAAATCTAATCCCCCCTTGAAAAAAATTGGAAACGCCAACAAAATAAAGAACTTAAGAAAACCCAAAAAAAAAAAATTCAAGAAGATTGAGAAAAATGCGAGAAATGCGAGAAGGGTAGAAAAAAATTTATGGTATTCGCTCAGCATAAAAAATTCCGATATCTATAAAAGGACAAGTATTCCCTGTCTAAAAAATCATGTTGATGTTCGAAAATCAATTAACGAGAAAAAAGAAAATCTTCCAAAAAGACACGTCTCAAAAAAAGGAACCCCTAAATACAAAATGGCGAATCGACAGAAAAACTTCATAAAAAAATACAAAACTAAAGTTTGCCATCATATGTTGAGCGTATGCGCATAGAGTACTTGGCCGGCCCGAAATTTTTTGTATTAGCTTCTGCTATTTATAGATAGGTAGAACAACTCGGTTGTATTCATGAGAATAATGATACGCGTTACACAAATGTCACTGAACGTTGTACATTCAAATGAATTAGTACAAATTCAAAGTTTTTTCTCAATTTGATATACAATTAATTAATTAAATCATTTGCGCAATATCTTACACAAGTATGGATACGTAGAAAAATAACAACTGATCACTAATTAAGGTGGAGCTAAATATTATATCAAATGACCCGTAATGCGTTGATAAAAATTGCACTTCTAGCATATTTTTATTACTAGTGATAATAATTGGGATATTTATTTCGAATAAATAATGACTCGGTGTTTTTCACAAGAGTCTAAAGATATATTTATTCACGATACTACATGGAATATTTGGGCGCTATCGATCAAGAGCGCGACACTCGACTGACTCGGTTAACGGCAATAGATCACGCTAGATCCATGGACACACGTTGACCCATGCGCACGCATACACGCTCCTTATGGGAGGATCCGATTGCTCACTTGCTTCGTATTTCCTCAACAACTAGCTTGAAATATAAATCGTTTTAGGAGAGAACCTTGATTGACTCAAGATTTTTGCCAAGCTTTCGCGTGTCATTTCTAAGAAGATTTCTGAAACCAAATAATTACGTTATGCCAAGATTAACCAAACTGAGCACTTTAATTCAAAATTTCGGGCCGGCCAAGTACTCTGTGCGCATACGCTCAACATATGATGGCAAACTTTAGTTTTGTATTTTTGTATGAAGTTTTTCTGTCGATTCGCCATTTTGTATCTGAGGGTTCCTTTTTTTGAGACGTGTCTTTTTGGAAGATTTCCTTTTTTCTCGTTAATTGATTTTCAAACATCAACATGATTTTCAGACAGGGAATACTTGTCCTTTTATAGATATCAGAATTTTTTATGCTGAGATAATACCATTAACTTTTTTCTACCATTCTCGCTTTTCTTGCATTTTTCTCAATCTTCTTGAATTTTTTTTTTGGGTTTTTTTAAATTCTTTATTTTGTTGGCGTTTCCAATTTTTTTCAAGGGGGGATTAGATTTTTCTGTGAAAACAAATGGAAATGGGGATCACCAACAAATGTACTTGTCCAAGCTTTTTTCCCCGGGAGGGGATTTTTGGCTAGGTGGTAGATTCGCGTACTGACATAGATAACGTCACGAAGTTCACTTACTTGAAAAACGCGTTACAAGACGAAGCTCTCAACAAATTATCAATCTACGATCCGAGCGCGGAAAATTACGAGAACGCGTGGAAACTTTTGACCGATTCTTATGAGCGCAAACGTGTGCTCGTATCCAAGCATCTCGATGCTATACTAAACATTTCGACTATTGACAGCGCGACCTCGGCTAATTTGTCAAGGTTAATTGACAATATGAGACAACACATGAGCATGTTACAATCTTTGCAAGTAGAGCCAGACGAGAGAGTCATCATCAGAATATTAGAAAGGGCATTGCCAGTGCATATTCATAGAAATTGGGAAGAGTCTTTGAGCCTGGACGAGTTGCCGGAATTAAACAAATTCTATCAGTTCATTAATGAGACGATATTTAGACTTCGCATCTTGAACAAGACGAGTCGCGGCGGGGAGGAAGTATCGCGGTAAAACGGGGCGGACATCAAATTTCGAGCGCGAAAAAATATCGACGACATGAGTCGGGCGTTCGCGCTTTCATCACGGGTACCTCAGACTCTTGCCCCAAATGCAAAGAGTCTCACCCGTTGTTCAAGTGTCCAATTTTCGAAAAATTACCGATCAATCCTTTGATTCCATGTTTTGTTCCATCTTTATGGAACGTAATTAAAACAGCAAGACTATGCCGCAATTGTCTTTGCGCTCATTCCGGGCGCTGTACTGCCACCCATTGCAAGCGATGTAACGTTTATCACCATACGCTCTTACATGGAGAATCTGTGACGAAAATGGGGCAGTTGTCCGCTCAGAAAAAAGATTAAGACACGAATAATCCTCAAAAACAAGCATGACTAGCCAACATTGCTTTGAGTACCGCTGCACACTCTCTTCAACCACAATTGATAATGAGTGCGATTATTCGTGTAAGAAACGCGAACGGGACATTTATTCAAGCAAGAGAGTTACTCGATACATGCGCAACAGCACATTTTGTCACAACAAAACTCGCGCGGTCATTAAACTTACCTATACGCAAATGTGCGATATCCATCAGCGCGATCGACGAGATGAAAACGAAATCAAACAGGTGTATCGATATTAGCTTCCGATCGTTGCACAGCGATTATCAAAAATCGTTGAATTTTCTAATGATTCCGAAAATCGCAGAATTCTCACCGAACAAAGTGTTTCCACGAAAACGCTTCAACATTCCTCCTGATTTACGACTAGCCGATCCGCAATTCGATATACCCCGTCCAGTACATATGTTGATAGGTTCGGGTGCTACAATTTCATTGTTGTCTATCGGTCAGATTAATTTATCCCAAGGAAATTGCGACCTTTACGCCCAAAAGACATTGCTTGGCTGGGCAATCGTGGGAGGAAATCATTCTCAGGACGGAAAGGGTCTTGTGGCGTGCAATTATAGCGAGTTGACGTCGCAAATGAACAAGTTCTGGGTAATCGAAGAGCCCTATACGAAAAACACAAAAGATTCTCAAGAATCGTTGTGTGAGTCACATTATAGAAAAAATACAACGCGCAGTACGGACGGACGGTATATAGTGCGCTTGCCGTTCCGAGAAGAGAATACCGAAGTAGAGAATTCCCGATCTTCAGCTCTGCGTCTTTTTTATTTCCTCAAACGTCGATTTAAAACGGATTCAAATCTTTTTGCGGAATATAGCAAAGTAATGCAAGAGCATATAACTCTTGGGCTTATGTCTTTGATCGAAAATGAAATTGAAGAAGAATATTGTATGCCTCATTATCCCGTGATGAAAGAATCAAGCTCAACGACAAAACTACGGGTAGTGTACAACGCGTCCACGAAGACTAATAAGGGCATTTCTTTAAACGACGCGTTGATGGTCGGCCCAACCATACAGAATAACTTGTTTAAGCATATACGCCGATTTCGCATGTATGTACGAATACGTGCTCACAGCTGACATCGCGAAGATGTACTGACAAGTTCTCGTTGACACTCGCGATAGAAAATACCAGCGTATTTTCTGGTACCACGACAATAAAATAAAAGCGTATGAGCTGAAGAATGTGACGTTTGGCGTTGCGTCCGCACCGTATTCAGCTATCCGGACAATTCAACAGCTCGCAGACGATGAAGGCGCGAATTTTCGCGAGTTGTTGAAACGCGGCGGATTTATTATACGTCAGTGGGCGTCAAATCATACACACGCTCTCGACAACATCAATGAAAAAATTTTCGGAGTCGATTGCGCGGTGGAGCAAAATACCATGTTGAGAACGTTGGGAGTAACTTGGAACTCGCAACGTGACACTTTTGTCTACAGTGCAAAGCCCATTGATCTAACAACAAAAATTACGAAACGGATCATTTTATCAGAAATCGAAAAAATCTTCGACCCTCTCGGTTTGTTAGGCCCAATAATCTTAACTGCAAAATCCATCATGCAAAAATGTTGGAGCGCAGAAATCGATTGGGACGAATCAGTCACGCAGGACTTGTTTACTATTTGGTGGTCTTTCGCGAGCGAAATAAATCTCATACGCGATGTATCCGTAGAACGACGGCTTTTAATCAAAGATCCAACGCGAATTGAGCTTCATGGTTTTTGTGACGCAAGTAAGATCCTAGCCAAAAATCCCCTCCCGGGGAAAAAAGCTTGGACAAGTACATTTGTTGGTGATCCCCATTTCCATTTGTTTTCACAGAAAAATCTAATCCCCCCTTGAAAAAAATTGGAAACGCCAACAAAATAGAGAATTTATAAAAACCCAAAAAAAAAAATTCAAGAAGATTGAGAAAAATGCAAGAAAAGCGAGAACGGTAGAAAAAAGTTAATGGTATTATCTCAGCATCAAAAATTCTGATATCTATAAAAGGACAAGTATTCCCTGTCTGAAAATCATGTTGATGTTTGAAAATCAATTAACGAGAAAAAAGAAAATCTTCCAAAAAGACACGTCTCAAAAAAAGGAACCCTCAGATACAAAATGGCGAATCGACAGAAAAACTTCATACAAAAATACAAAACTAAAGTTTGCCATCATATGTTGAGCGTATGCGCACAGAGTACTTGGCCGGCCCGAAATTTTGAATTAAAGTGCTCAGTTTGGTTAATCTTGGCATAACGTAATTATTTGGTTTCAGAAATCTTCTTAGAAATGACACGCGAAAGCTTGGCAAAAATCTTGAGTCAATCAAGGTTCTCTCCTAAAATGATTTATATTTCAAGCTAGTAATACAAAAAATTGCTAGAAGTGCAATTTTTATCAACGCATTACGGGTCATTTGATATAATATTTAGCTCCACCTTAATTAGTGATCAGTTGTTATTTTTCTACGTATCCATACTTGTGCAAGATATTGCGCAAATGATTTAATTAATTAATTGTATATCAAATTGAGAAAAAAATTTGAATTTGTACTAATTCATTTGAATGTACAACGTTCAGTGACATTTGTGTAACGCGTATCATTTTTCTCATGAATACAACCGAGTTGTTCTACCTATCAAGAGACGCGGTAGCGGCTCGACGCCAAGTATTAAAAGAAAGCTACCGCACTCTTATATACGCGAATATACCGGAAGTGATGACGTCACAGTGCCTTTAAATCGATCTCACAGATAAACGGCTGGACCAAACAATGTCAATTTTTCTATTGAATTTTTTTCGATTTTTCTCTTCCGATTGGTCTTTGTTACAACAGAATCGACTCGGTCCATTCTGAGAACGATGATGTTGGTGAAAAATTTTTGAGAATTTGTCTCAAAAGGGGACATTTGTCCCGCTGTGACGTCATCGCGTTTCGTCGTTCGTTTTTCAATTTCAATTATTTAAATTCGAATTTAACAAATAATGAGATATCTTAGTAATATAAAAATAAATACATAAAGTAATGATTTTTTTCATACGGTCTATATATAAATATATATATATACATATTATATACATATTATGTATATATATATTTTCCTTTTTTCATCATTTTTCACTTTTCACCTAATATATTTCATATATTTCACCTTTTTATCTCATATATTCCACTTTCACACATACCCGTATACCTTCTCATATACCCTATCATGTACATATAATATATATTTATCTTTTTCTATTATTTTTCATTTTCTACCTTATATATACTTTATATACTTAATACATTTAACCTATTTACCTCATATATTCCACTCTCACACACATACGTCTACTTTTTAAATTACCCTATTATGCAACCTATTTACTCCCTATACATATACATATTATAGATATATATTCATTTAAAAAAAAAATTGATTCACTTTTCACCTTATGTACTTCATACATTTAACCTATTTACCTCATGTATTCCACCTTCACACGTACACATACCTTCTCATATACCCTATTATGTATATATAATATATATTTGTCTTTTTCTATTATTTTCCATTTTCTACCTTTTATGTACTTTATATACTTGAAACATTTATAACCTATTTACCTTATATATTCCACTCTCACACATACACTACCGTCCATAAGTTTGGAAACACTCGCTCCGATGTCGAGCCTCACGAAAAGTTGCGTCCTTCTGTGAAAAATGTGGATATTCCAATTTTTGAAACGGCGTTTTGAAGAGGACATATGAATCTTCATTTTCTTTTTTTGGAAAAATTTTTACGATTTTTTTTGAGCCCGGTACGCAATTTGAAAGTTGGTCGTTTTTTGGCTTTTTTTGGGGGGTTAAAATTTCAGCGCATGACTCGTAGGAAATTTTTTACACATTTTTTCCTAGCGAAAACTCAAAGTGGACAGTGGAAGCTTCATTTTGCTTTTTTAAAAAGTTTCGTATGATTTTTTCTCGCATAACTGCTGAACTTTTTGCAAAAAATGACTATATTTATTAAATGTTGCCTAATTCTGAAACTATTGAGCTTTCGTGAAATCTCCAAGAGGGTAAAAAGATGCATACAATCATTGCCCATGCACCTAATTTTTTTCAAAATTAATGGAGGAAAAAAAAATTTCACGAGGCGACGAAACATTTTTCTATTTTCAAAAATCCTTTCTCTTACCTTTTCTACACGGTTTTTTCATCGAAAAAACCGCCCCTCACTCGGATCACAGCTTTAACAAGTCGTGGCATCCGTTCGATCAATTTATGGATGTCACTCTGCTCCAGGGTGGCCCAAGATTCTTTTAGTTTTTCCCACAAATCGCTCGACGATGTGGCACAAGTTTTTCGTATTTTTCGATCGAGCTCGTCCCACAGGAGCTCGATGGGATTTAAATCTGGCGATTGGGGTGGCCACACCATGTTGACGATTACGTTTTTCTATTCTTTTTTATTTAACTATGCTTTTTTATTTTATTTTTATTATTATTATTTTTATTATTTTTTATTTTTTATTTTTTATTATAACTATGCTTTGGATCGACGATCCAAAGCATAGTTCTCACCTCTGCCGAGACTACCTGAATAAAAAAGAAGAGAAAAACGTAATCGTCAACATGGTGTGGCCACTCCAATCGCCAGATTTACATCCCATCGAGCTCCTGTGGGACGAGCTCGATCGAAAAATACGAAAAACTTGTCCCACATCGTCGAGCGATTTGTCGGAAAAACTAAAAGAAGCTTGGGCCAGCCTGGAGCAAAGTGACATCCATAAATTGATCGAACGGTTGACACGACTTGTTAAAGCTGTGATCCGAGTGAGGGGCGGTTTTTTCGATGAAAAAACCGTGTAGAAAAGGTAAGAGAAAGGATTTTTGAAAATAGAAAAATGTTTCGTCGCCTCGTGAAATTTTTTTTTCCTCCATTAATTTTGAAAAAAATTAGGTGCATCCGCAATGATTGTATGCATCTTTTTACCCTCTTGGAGATTTTACGAAAGCTCAATAGTTTCAGAATTAGGCAACAATTAATAAATATAGTCATTTTTTGCAAAAAGTTCAGCAGTTATGCGAGAAAAAATCATACGAAACTTTTTAAAAAAGTAAAATGAAGCTTTCACTGTCCACTTTGAGTTTTCGCTGGAAAAAAATGTGAAAAAAATTTCCTACGAGTCATGCGCTGAAATTTTAACCCCCCAAAAAAAGCCAAAAAACGACCAACTTTCAAAGTGCGTACCGGGCTCAAAAAAAATCGTAAAAATTTTTCCAAAAAAGGAAAATGAAGATTCATGTGTCCTCTTTAAAACGTTGTTTCAAAAATTGGAATATCATCATTTTTCACAGAAGGACGCAATTTTTCGTGAGGCTCGACATCGGAGCGAGTGTTTCCAAACTTATGGACGGTAGTGTATACGTTTACTTTTTTAATTACCCTATTATGTAACCTCTTTACTCCTTATATATTTATATTCTACATATATATTAACACATCCATCTTACCTAACCATAAGTTATATATGTCATATATGTATGCAATGGTGTCGTATGGAATCGTTTGGTAGTCGTATGTAATAGTATGGAATCGTTTGGTAGTCGTATGAAATTGTATGGAATCGTTCGATAGTCGTATCGAATCGAATGGAATCGTTTGTTATCGTTTGGTAGCCGCTTGTATATGTGATATTAGCTTTCCTTACACGCAGTACGACTTGTATCCTATCCTATTCATGTATCCTATGCATATTTTTTCATTTTTCATGGCTAAGCGGTCACCCAACCAAGTACTGACCGCAGTCAACGCTGCTCAACTTGTGTGATCGCCGAAACCACGCACCGACCGCGAACCTACCGCTGTCGGTATCATTCATTTACAAACAAAAATCGAATTCTCAGTAAATCTTCATTACAAATTTAATTATGCCAAAATGAAAAATTCGATTTTTATTCGAAAATAGATGATCAAAATAATTTGATTCATGAATTAAAAGTTCATAGGAAAATAACACATTTTTTTAAATTGGAGAGGCAGTGGCTCAGTGGTAATGGGCCCGTTTTCCACCCAGCGAGCCCGGGTTCGATTCCCGCCGCCGACACCAATCGATTTTTCTAAGTGTCTCAAGCTGTACTCTCTGTGGTTCCGAACTCACGTAAAAAATGTAGGTCCACAGTGCGCAGTGGAGAAAAACAAAAACAGTGGGAATAATAGACACAAATAGTGAAAATAAAGAAAAAATAGAGGAAATACGAAAAAGCATACCATGTAAAAACCCGACAAAGGTATGCATGTAAAACTCCACTACTACTACTACTACTACTACTACTACATTTTTCTAAATTAAAATATTACGATTATAAAAAAGTCTGATAAATCAATGCAAATTAAATGGAAAATAATACATTTTTTGAAAACAATCAACAATTTCATAATTAATTAATTAATTATGAAATTTAATTTAATTTAATTATTCTTTTAATTAAAAAAATGTCTTTTTTTAATGGAATTTTCATTTATCAATCAATTTATGTCAGAATTAATCAATTTCAAATTAGAATCAAAATCTCAATAAATTTTTATTGCAAATTTAATATTTCAAAATAAAAAAATCGATTTTCATTCGAAAATGGATGATTGGAATAATTTGATTAATTAATGACCTTTTCATTAGAAATTAGAAATTTTTAAAAATAAAAGAATCATTATAAGTAATTCTCTATCAAAATGAATAGTTTCTCAATAAATTTAAATCGATTGAATAAATTATTCATTGATTTGAAAAAATCTCGAATTTTCCATTCAATTTCCATTCATTTATAAAATTATTTTACAGTTATTTATTTTTAGATGAAAATTGTATTTCCAACAAATTTTCATTCATAAATTCAATTATTTTGGAATGAAAAATTTGATTTCCGTTTGAAAATAAATAACTATGAAAAAGTCTGATATATCAATGCAAATTAATTGGAAAATAATACATTTTTTGAAAACAATCAACAATTTAATCAATCCATTGAAATTTATTAAAAAAACGTTTTATTTTTATAAAGAATTACTTTCAATTATTCTTATAATTCGAAAAATGTCTTTTATAAATCCAATTTTCATTCATTAATCAAATTATGTCAGAATCAATTAATTTCCAATTCAAATAAAATTCTCAATAAATTTTAATTGCAAATTTAATTATTTCAAAAGAAAAAAATCGATTTTCATTCAAAAATGGATGATTGGAATAATTTGATTAATTAATGAACATTTCATTAAAAATTATACATTTTTAGCAATAAAAGAATAATCATATATTTTCTTCTTTAATGATGAATTTTTTCGTAAATAGATACCGTTGAAAAACTTTCAAAAAGTAAAAAGAACGCGATGTATCAAAAGATCGCATCTCAAGTTACAGTTTTCCTAAAAAAATGACTAAAGCAAATTTCAAAAAGAAGTGAAATCCGTGGAAAAAACTTTCAAAAAGTAAAAAGAACGCCAAGTATTAAAAGATCGCATCTTGAGTTACAATTTTTTCCTTTCAGGTATCACTTTTCAAAAATAAATCAATCGCACTTACGAAAAAAAGAAATTGAATCGGAAAAAATTTCAATCCCTACAAAGGGCCACTGCAATAATTATCCAGAGAAATTCTTACGCGTAAAGTTCAAAAATTGAACGAGCAAAAAAAATTGAAATCATTGGTTTCGGTAGCAGCCAAGAATCGGACGTACCGACCATTATCGGTACTGTAACAACATGTTGTCAAAGGGCACTGCAAAACCAATGCGAAAACTTGGCGTGCATGGTTAAGTGAAAAAGTTCGGCGAAGGGCTGTGTCATTGTACTTTTCAGAAACTCGCTCCATGCACGCCCAAAGTAGCAGTATGACGTCATGGATTGGGGAATGAACCAATGCGAGCCCTTTTGCAGATTTGCATATTCGAGACCTCCATTCTATCCTTTCCAGCCACCTATTTATGGCTTATCCGGAATTTTCGATTTTCATTCTGGTCTTCCTCCCCGATTCGATAAACCGTGTACATCCATATGATATTTCCATATTAAATGAGAATTTCTTTTGTTTGCGTAATTCATGATAGTCTTTTCAATTGAGGAAGAGCCAGGCAAAGCGGAACAGACGGGCGAAACGGGTCACCTCACCAAAAAAAAAATTATGATTTTTACGAAAAGTATCGTGTTTACGAAATTTAAATTGAAAAGGTTTAGATTTTAGAGATTAATGAAAATGTAAAATAGTATATTACACACCTAGGGCAGGAAAATGAGAAAAGTCTCAGATCACACGTAATCACTGTCGGCCGAGGAAAAGCCGAGGCTGACAAACATGTGGTCTGAGGCTTTACTTTTTCCTGGCCGAAGTGTGTATAAGATTTTTCTGTCCGACGCAGCCGGAATTTCGGGCCGGAGGGCAGAAAATTTTATTTTTTAGGCCATTGTTGTGCTGTCGCTCCACCTCTCCAAGAGGCAAAGCGGAACAGACGGGCGAAACGGGTCACCCCGCCAAAAAAAAATTATGATCGTTACGGAAATCATCATTTTTACGAAATTTGAACTGAAAAGGTTTAGATTTTAGAGATTAATGAAAATATAAAAATTTCATTTTTCAGGCGATTATTGTGCTGTACCCGCCTCTCCGCGAAAACAGATTCTTTATCTTCCCGGGCTTTTTCACTTAACCATGCACGCCAAGTTTTCGCATTGGTTTTGCAGTGCCCTTTGACAACATGTTGTTACAGTACCGATAATGGTCGGTACGTCCGATTCTTGGCTGCTACCGAAACCAATGATTTCAATTTTTTTTGCTCGTTCAATTTTTGAACTTTACGCGTAAGAATTTCTCTGGATAATTATTGCAGTGGCCCTTTGTAGGGATTGAAATTTTTTCCGATTCAATTTCTTTTTTTCGTAAGTGCGATTGATTTATTTTTGAAAAGTGATACCTGAAAGGAAAAAATTGTAACTCAAGATGCGATCTTTTAATACTTGGCGTTCTTTTTACTTTTTGAAAGTTTTTTCCACGTCTATAAATAGCGGAAGCTAATACAAAAAATTTCGGGCCGGCCAAGTACTCTGTGCGCATACGCTCAACATATGATGGCAAACTTTAGTTTTGTATTTTTTTATGAAGTTTTCCTGTCGATTCGCCAATTTGTATTTAGGGGTTCCTTTTTTTGAGACGTGTCTTTTTGGAAGATTTTCTTTTTTCTCGTTAATTGATTTTCGAACATCAACATGATATTCAGACAGGGAATACTTGTCCTTTTATAGATTGCGACGTAATTCGCCTCGCGAGGAGCAAATAAGAAAAATTAAAACGAGAATAAGACGAAATAGCAAAAAGGAAAGAAGGGGGGTAAGAAAAGGGGGAGCGGGGGGGGGGGGGGGAAGGGAAATAATTTCGAACGCCAATAAAACGGGAAGTAGTCGAACTATTTATTGTTGCAAAGGGAACAAAAAATGAAGTGAATCGCCTGGTTTTTGGGCGCCAGCTGGTTATTACGGTCCAGCAACCGGTACAAGGCAAAAGAAAAGAAAACAAAATGATAATTTTACTTGGACAGTCCCGAAAACGATAATTGATGCGTCGACCAAGGTGGCGGAGTGAAGTCCGAGCAGTCCGTGGCACGGCGGGCTCAGTCGACGTCACGGACTCGTCTCCCAGCGAACCGTGGGCCCTCGAACGGATTGGCGTCTTACGAATACCCGCGACACCCACAAGAGGAAGGGGGGGGAGAAGAGGGGGGTAGCGTGCTCACGGGGCGAGTGGCGTAAGCAAAAGAGAAAAAAAAATAACGGGCGAAGTAAAGAAAAGGGAATGACGGCGACGGCTCGTAAGCGGCACAATGGGTCAAGCGACGGGAGCACCCGCCAAGATGGCCGCGCGCGCGACGTGTCCGACGCGCACCGGCGCGAGATTTTATTCAAGCGTCGCCTCGGGTGAAGCCACGAGGCGCGACGTAACAAAAGGGGAAAAGAAAAATGAGACGAGACGGTGAGAGAAACCGGTGTAATCCCGGGGCGCGATCCACGGCAACGATCGAACGCGCGAGACTCTTGAGGAGAGTCTTTTCTCGCAAAGGCACGTGCTTGGGCAACGCGGTGAATAAGTCGGCTTACCTTGCGGTGTCGACGCACTCGTTGTGCCAAAGAACGATCCCGAACTTGGACCAAGCCGTCCGTATTTTCCGCCAAATTTCGCTTCTCCGGTCCCTCGTGTCCAAAAATGCCACTTGGGCTATCGAAATGAATAATAATTTCGGTTTCGCCAAACGAATCAAAAAAGAATTTACTGCTCCGTGCTCACTATGTCGCCGTCGTGGGTAGAAGTGAGGATTTCCGGGCTCGCGTGGCCTCCTCGCGTTCCCAACGGCGCGCGCACGGAGCCCGCGAAATCCTCGCGAATCGAGAGACAAGTATTTCGAACGCGACAGGGCTAGGTCAGGGACTCGGCGAATCGATTGGCTATCGATCGCGGCTTCGATTCCCGAGATCTTCGCGGGGGGTCGCCAGCCGCGCCACAGGTGGTCGCTGGCGCCACGCTGTCTCGGGATCTCGAAGCTTGGCAAGATGGCGGAGCCCAGGCCTGTCACTTTGTAGTGCGTGAGGTGAGCCCGACACGACGTTCGACGGTGGGCGGCCCGCCCGAGTTCTTCGTCGGTGGCAGCGGCCGCCACCTTCGGCTCCCGGTACCCGATGATGGAGGTGGGGTGCCGCCGTGGCCTCGACGCCCTGGAGCTCCCGATTGCGGTGGCCGCTTGACTAGGACGACTGTGTCCGCGCCGAGCGCGAAGTGGGGTTAGGATGCTCCACGACTTGGTCCAGCACGGCACCTCGCGAGTCGTCATGCCACGAGCCTTTCCGAGGCGATGACCCTCCGCGCGATTTCCAGTGACGACGCGGAGTTGGCGGTGAACTCGTGGCTCGACCGGTCGCCGGGAGCCCGTCGTCGCCCAGGTGAGTAGAGTTGTGCTCTTTTTATTGGGGAGGTTTGAGTCTGGGCTCCTGGGAGGGTTGTTGTTGGGGAACGGTGGGGACGGTTTGAGGGTGTCGCGGGTTGGATTTGGCTGGGTGTGTCGCCGGCTCCTTGTCATTATTTTGTCGCCGTTCCAGGTCGCAGCGGTCCTCGGCATTCCTCTCCGGCGTGATCGCCGGCTCGCCTCCTGGAACAAACTGGGAAGGACGGGCGACGAACACAAGTAGGGAAGGAAGTAGGTTGCGGGATGGTCGCCACGGTGGCCAGACTTCCGCCCCGACGACGTGACAGCTCGCCACGTCACAAGATATCGGAATTTTTTATGCTGAGCGAATACCATACATTTTTTTCTACCATTCTCGCATTTCTTGCATTTTTCTCAATCTTCTTGAATTTCTTTTTTTTTTGGGTTTTCTTAAATTCTTTATTTTGTTGGCGTTTCCAATTTTTTTCAAGGGGGGATTAGATTTTTCTGTGAAAACAAATGGAAATGGGGATCACCAACAAATGTACTTGTCCAAGCTTTTTTCCCCGGGAGGGGATTTTTAGCTAGGATATCACTTATTTTTTCTGATTGAAAGTCTCCAATTTTTTCAGTCCGGTGGGAATAATTTGTTGATTTTTCCCTAGAAGTGTACTCTGTGGAGCTCATTTTAAGCCAAGAATCATGTCTCTATCTCAATTTTTCACCGATATATGATTTTGGCCCATTTCCATGATTTTTGCTCGAAAATGACGATTTTTCATAAATTTTCAAACGAAAATTGCTCTTCTCCGAGCAACGACGGTAACATCATGTTTTGGTCCCCATGGTTTGTTAAGCTCGAAGGAAACGTCAACGCACGCCATAATCTTAATTTTTCTTGGGAATTGTTTTTTTGCATTTTCACTATCAGCTTAGAAAAAAACGACATTTTTACATGACTTGGGAGCGAAGATTTTATTTAGTTGGGTTTATGGGAATAAATTGCTGATTTTTTCCCCAAAAATATACTCTGTGGGGCTCAATTTGTTTGAAATATGTGAAATAAAATCAATTTCAAACGATAAAAAAAAGAGAATTCTCAAACTCTCCCGTCTTCTTTAACTCGCTCACACAACTTCAGATCGTTGGGTTTTTTCAACGACCGATTCGATCTTGAAATGTATTTTTTTGAGTCGCTTAGCAACGAGAAAAATAATAACGGAACCAGATCGTCTCGAACTACCCGTCAGTAACGTCGGTTTTGTTCGCGTAAAAAACTGCTTAAAACCTTTATTCTCCACGGCCCGTGTTGATTTGTGTCTTCTAATGAAAGAACAAATTTCCTGACTAAATTTCCTGACAACTCATTCTGTAAAATAACCCGTTGTTAACTGGAAAACTCGCCTATAAATTGGACCAAAGAAACTCCCGGATTATTTCCAGTAAGTCACGATCGACTTCAGGTATTTTCTTTCTTCCTGTTAAACTTTCGGGATGCACGACCAGGAAAATCGCGTCTCACGAGCTTTTTGAATCATACGATACTCGCGTCGATGAGACCAGTCGTGCATCATTCAGATTAATCAATTTGGACTAAATCTTTGAGGAATTGGCGTGGTGATTGCTGGTTCAAGACCTGGTTCGATCGCGTCGTACAACTGGCCAAATTCTCTTTCAATTTGTACGACCTGTCTTGAACCATTCTCCCTGTTCGTCTTTTAATTTCTCTGTCGGCTTCCCGCACATATTATTCTTATTCACCGAATCAGATTCGACTGCTAAGCATCAAATTTGACTTCTGAGCATCAAGTTCTCTACCATTCCATACGCTCCATCCGTTAATTTACAATTCATTTATAAGCTGTGAAATCTAATCCCATTTTTTATTCTTTCAGTCTTCCCTCTTCCAACATGCGTTCTCTGCTCGCTCCCTAATTCCGTCTCTAACACAATTTAAGCCCAGAATCATATCTATATCTCGATTTCCCACCGAGATATGAATTTTTGCCCATTACCACGATCTTTGCTTGAAAATGACGATTTTTCATCAATTTTCAAACGAGAATCGCTCTTCTCCCAGTGAAAATAGTATAAATTTTGATTTTTTTTCAAGCCACATAATTTGTTGAGCTGAAAGGAAACGTGAACGCGTGCCATAATCTTGAATTTGCTCGAGAATGGTATTTTTGCCTTTCCACCATCAGCTTACACAAAAACGACATATTTAGGAGCGAAGAATTTATTTGTTTGGCTTCATGAACATAAAATGCTAATTTTTTCCCTAGAAGTATACTCTGTGGACCTTAATTCAAGCCCAGAATTATGTCTCTATCTCAATTTTTCATCGAGATATGATTTTTTGCCCATTATCATGATTTTTGCGTGGAAAGGACGATTTTTCGACAATTTTCAAACGAAAATCGCGCTTTTCCGAGTAAAAATCGTATAATTTATGATTTTTTTCCAGCCACTCGGTTTGATACGCTAAAACAAAGAGGGAAGACGTGCCAGAGTCTCAATGTATCACGAGAGTTAAATTTTCGACTTTTGACCACATGTTGGAAAAAATCAATATTTTAGCATGAAGTTGTCGCCAAGAATTTATCTTCTTGGCTCCATGAGAAAAAAATGCTGATTTTTTCCCTGCAACTAGACTCTGTGGAGCTCAATTCAAGCCGAGATTAATGTTTCTATCTCAATTTTTAATCTAGAAATGATTTTTTGCCCATTACCATGATTTTAGCTTGAAAATGACGATTTTTCGACAATTTTCAAACGAAAATCGCTCGAAAACGAAACGTGAACGCGTATGAAAATGGTATTTTTGCCTTTTCACCATCAGCTTACAAAAAAATGACATTTTTACATCACTTAGGAGCGATGAATTTATTTGTTTGGCTTCATGAACATAAAATGCTGATTTTTTCCCTAGAAGTATACTCTGTGGACCTTAATTCAAGCCCAGAATTATGTCTCTATCTCAATTTTTCATCGAGAAATGATTTTTTCCCCATTACCATGATTTTAGCTTGAAAATGACGATTTTTCGACAGTTTTCAAACACTCTTCTCCGAGCCAAAATGGTAAAATTATAATTTTTTTTCCAGCCACTTGGTTTGATACGCTGAAACAAAGAGGGAAGACGTGCCAAAGTCTCAAGTTATCGCGAGAATTCATTTTTCGACTTTTGCCCACGAGTTAGAAAAATCAATATTTGAACATGAAGTTGTAGCGAAGAAGTTTTCTTCTTGGCTTCATGAGAATAGAATGCTGATTTTTTCCCAGCAACTAGACTCTGTGGAGCTCAATTCGGGCCAGAATTATATCTCTATCTCAATTTTTCATCGAGATATGATTTTTTGCCCATTACCATGATTTTTGCGTGAAAAGGACGATTTTTCGACAATTTTCAAACGAAAATCGCGCTTCTCCGAGTAAAAATCGTATAATTTATGATTTTTTTCCCAGACACTTAGTTTGATACGCTGAAACAAAGAGGGAAGACGTGCCAAAGTCTCAATTTATCGCGAGAATTAAATTTTCGACTTTTGACCAGGAGTTGGAAAAAATCAATATTTTAGCATGAAGTTGTCGCCAAGAATTTATCTTTTTGGCTTCATGAGAAGAAAATGCTGATTTTTTCCCTGCAACTAGACCCTGTGGAGCTCAATTCAAGCCCAGAATTATGTCTCTATCTCAATTTTTCATCGAGAACTGATTTTTTGCCCATTACCATGATTTTAGCTTGAAAATGACGATTTTTCGACAATTTTCGAACGGAAATCGCTCTTCTCCGAGCCAAAATGGTAAAATTATGATTTTTTTTCCAGCCACTCGGTTCGATACGCTAAAACAAAGAGGAAACACGTGCCAAAGTCTCAATTCATCGCGAGAATTCAATTTTCGATTTTTGACCACGAGTTGGAAAAAATCAATATTTTAGCATGAAGTTGTAGTGAAGAATTTTTTTCTTTGGCTCCATGAGAATTTTGACAGAAAGGAACAAATGTACAATTTTTTCTTGTGGCCCAGCGACATGATTTTTATGTGACTGAGCCCTCGCAGCGACAAGATTTTTAGGTCACTGAGCCTTCGCAGCGACCAGATTTTCATTTGCCTGAGCGACAAGATTTCCATGGAACTGAGCCCTCGCAGCGACAAGATTTGCATTTGCCTCAGCAACAAGATTTTCATGTGTATTAGCGACAAGATTTTTGTTTTGCTAAGAGATATTATTGCTCAGCGATTAATCTTCATGTGGCTTAGCGAAAAGATCTTGATGTCACTGAGAGTTATCCGGAGCCATTAGATAACTTGCGGCGACAAGATTTTCATGCGGCTCCGCGACAAGATTTTTATGTGGCTTTGTGTTGTTATGTGGAAACGGATGGAGACGGGTTAGGATCGCCAGGAAATTAGCCGAGGGATCGGCTAATTAAACACTCGGGTTTACCAAACACTTGATTTTTATTGAATTCGTAAAGATTACACTATTGAGGTAGATTTCAGTTATTATGGAGATTACGCCGCTACTCTACTATTCACAGCGTAATTGAATCAAAAGAAAGTTAATCAGAAAATAAGAAAATGGGTCGCGCGGAGTCGACCTACTTGTTCCGAACCTCGCCCAATACTGCTGCCCTTGTGTCCTCGGGGCCCTGCCGAGGCCGAGGATTTTCTTTACAACGGAGGGGAGCGTCTAGCGTGATGCAGGACGCTTTCCCACGTTAGCCTAGGCGACAGCAAGACGCCGGTCGTTTTCCCGGAATTAGGGAAAGCGCATTCCACAGGCAAGGCAGCTGCATTCGTAGGTCCTAAACTCACAAGAGCTGCAACGCACTTGTGAGTCAAGCCGCGATAAAAGGGTCCCTCGTTCGTGGCCCGTGCGTGGGAACCTCAACGGTCACGAGCTCGAATGAAGCGGAATCGTCTTCCGCAACAGTGTGGCTCAAGATTTTTTATATCGCTGAGAATTATTATGTATAACTCATGCTGTAAATGAATAAAATGGTGGGAGTAGGAAAGGGTCAAAAGATGTGGAGCATATTCATCCATGGAGCATATTCTCTCGTCATCGGAGCATGTCGGTAATATATGGCAGTTGAAAATTCGAAATTGTGAGGTTATGACGAGCTGTCCAATCTGTATCACAGCATTCGTTCAGACTCGGTAACGAAAAACCAGCAACACATTCTTCTCGCATAACCTTGCATCCTCAAGAAAATAAATGGTTAGCCAACGTTCGTTATTCGACAGGGAACAATTGTAACAGTTATTTTCTCGAAAATATCAAGGGCGGAAAAGAAAAATATGAACTTATTTCAGCTATCTCTCTCTCTCACACTCACGTCAAAATGGCCCTTCGAAATATCAGCTGACATTTTTCGCTCGCTCGTCTGCACTGTCGTGGGCACACGACGGATCCATTGGAATCATCGCAGCCTCGACCAATCAGGAATTTCGCAGTCCGGGATTGGCTAAGATGGGCGCACAGACCCCATTGAATGTGTTGTCGGGCGGCCATATACAGACACGTCATATCCTTCGATGTAGCGTGGTTCTGACGCAGGCTGAGATAGGACTAAGCCCGTGCAAAGTTTTTTCTTTATCGCGTAATTAGTCTTCATGTCAATTTTCAGGTCGCTAGACGACTCCTGGGCTTTACAGTTAGCTGAAATGTCATCGAATTTTTTTTCCCCACCACCGCGAATCGTTTTACTACGAGAAAGTATAGACTCGGCGAGCGCTCGGGACAAGCAGACGACGCACAGCTGTTTTCAAATGTATTTGTGCCAAGACTCTGCCGAGTCTCTTGAAAGGCTACGGAGCATGCTTGTATATGCGTTCCACGAATCAAAATAACGAAACAATCGTACGACTAGCTTGCGCCAAATCTCGCGTCTCTCCCTTAAAGGGAAATGAACATGGGACTACTATTCTTCGGTTGGAACTTTGCGGCGCTCTAACTCTTTCGCGACTTTTCATTGAAGCTCGTTCGACCTTCGAATTCCATCTAAATAAAATCATTATTTGGTCAGATTCGACGACCGTATTACAATGGCTTCAAAAATCTCCACAGACCTTCAAAGTTTTCGAAAGAAATCGTGTTTCCGAAATTCAATCTCTTCGAGATCAGGTCGAGTGGAGACACGTGCGCGCAAAGGAAAACCCAGCGGATGCACTTTCGCGAAGACAACTTTCCGCTGAATTTCTAAAAAACACGAAGTGGTTCAAGGGACCATCATGGCTTTGGAAACCGAAAAATCAATGGCCAGAGAGCTTAGAAATTGTGATTTCAAGGTCAAATGACACCTGTTGCTTAGGCGAATTGCCCAACGAACTGTTCAAACTTTTTTCTTCGTATGACACAATGTTACATGTGCTGGCATTTTGTCTTCGTGTGCGTCGAAACAATACATATGTTCGAAAAAATATTCGCGTGCAAGAAAAAATCGAATTAGAGCGCCGAATTTTGCAAATTATTCAGCAAGAACAATTTCAAGATTAAATAAAATTTATCAAGAGACGCGGCAGCGGCTCGACGCCAAGTATTAAAAAAAAAGCGTAGCGCACGAGCCGGCCGTACTCTTATACATATACAGTAAAATAGGCGTTTTATGACGTCACAGAAACTTTAAATCGTTCTCACAGGAGAACGGGTTGAGGGAAAAATCTCATATTAGATTTGAATGTTCTATGATTTTTTACCTTTCCAATGGTCCTTGATAGAACAAAATCCATTGAGCCAATCCAGAGAAATCTAACATTGAAGATTTTGGACGCGAGGTTTGGGATCCCTTCTGTTTCTTAGAGTCAGAAAGGCGTAAGTTGTGCACGCAGGCGCTTGGACATACGCCCTTTGCGAGACTGGTGGACATTTTCGGCCTGTGACGTCACCCGCTCCGCTGAACGCGGTATCCCCACTCTTCGCGCGCCACTGAGCGAGAGAGACAGATATATCGGGCCTCTCTTTCCCTCTACCGCCGGCGCGCCTATAGCGCTGTCTCTCTCCCTCTACCGCTTCCGCGGCCCGCGCTGTTCCTTGCCGTTTTTGTTAAATTATTATTGTAATGTTTATTGATAAAAAAAAAATTTTATTCCAAAAAGAAATGAAATCTGAATAAAATAACTTTGCAAAAGTAAAAAAAAAGAACGCCAAGTATTAAAAAAGGATTGAAATCATTTTTTTTTAAGCCAAGAAAAATAATTCGGCGACAACAAAAACTTGGGGTGCTTGGTTAAGAAAATAAGCCCGGGAAGATTAAACAATGGCTTATTTTCTAAACCATGCACCCCAAGTTTTTGTTGTCGCCGAATAAAAAAGACCGGTAGCGCAAAGGGCTCACGGCTCGCCTCTCTCAATCCGTTTCTAGACGAGTATGGATTATTTTGTGTAGGTGGACGCTTACGACACGCTGAAGTAACGGACAATTACCGGTGCCCTATTTTGTTGCCCCCTCAGCATCATGTAACCGATTTCATTATCAAAATGATTCACCATGAAAACTTTTACGCGGGAATACAAGGTACCTTGAGCGCGATACGTCATCGGTTTTGGATAACAGACGGGAAAAATCAAGTTCGAAAGATTGTACGACGATGCGTGCGCTGTATTCGACATAGACCGAGTTTACTCCATGCTCGTATGGGAGATCTTCCGGAGTCGCGTGTCAAGGCCACGGGAGTTTTCACCCATGTAGGGGTCGATTTCTTCGGTCCCATTTACATAAAAGAAAAGAAACTTCGCAATCGCAATCGGGTAAAAGCGTACGGGTGCATTTTCATATGTATGTCAATTAAAGTCATTCATATTGAAATAACGAGTGACTTGACAACAGATGGCTTTATAGGCGCGTTGAAACGTTTTATCGGACGAAGGGGGGTACCTCAACACGTTTATTCCGACAACGGTACGAATTTCGTCGGCGCAAATAACAAATTACGCGACTTGTACGCGCTTCTAAACTCCAAAGATTTCAAGAAGAATTTGAATACATTTTCCATCCGAATGAATATAATTTGGCACTTTTCCCCTCCTTTATCTCCTCATTTTGGGGGTATTTGGGAAGCAGCCGTCAAGTCCTTCAAACACCATTTATATCGAACAATCAGCAACCAATTATTGACTTCTGAAGTGTTTAACACCTTGACAATCGAAATAGAGGCCATATTGAATTCGCGACCTATCTGCTCTATTTCTACAGACCCAAACGACTTTTTGATTGGTCGTCCCATGACTATGTTACTTGAAGATGATTTTTCATCTGTTCCAGAAAATCGTCTCTCGAGTTGGCACTTCATCACGAAAGCTCGCCAAGATTTTTGGAAAAGATGGTATCAAGAATACCTTCATGAATTACAAAAGCGACAGAAATGGCATAAGTCAAAGGGTGAAATCAAAGTCGATACAATCGTCATCATCATCGACAAGAATATTCCGTGCATGCAGTGGAGACTGGGTATGATGATCGAAATGCACCCAGGAAAAGGATTAAACGATTTACAAATCCTTACACTAAAAATTGACACAATATTCCTCGTTCCCCTCGCAACGGGGGGAGTATGTTCCGTAGGAAGAGTGAAAACATAAATATATATGTATATTAACACATATATACTCACATAAACAACTAACATTTGCCAGCTCGCGAGAGTCATCTTTCAAAAAATAAAAGTCTCGTTGTAGCAACAGAAAATCAGTCTTCGCGAAATCTCTCTATCTTACGCACGGAGTCTCGGAGCAGAAAAATATAAAAAACCATAAAAAGTCGAATACTCCAACACAAGGCGATTGCTTCGGGCAAACAAACGATACGATCGAGCGCTGTCTCTCACAAACAACCCATACGATCGAGCTTGTCTCTTTTGAGAGACGCGACGAGCTGACGAGCCCGTCCGTAGGAGTCGAGAATTTTCTCCTCCTGACTTTCCTCGTGGAGTCGAGCGGTCTCCTCCCAACTTTCAACACACACTCATTTACACGTTACTAATCATTCATACTTCTTCGATATTTAATTGATTTCATTTATTCTTTGTTCTTGTGTTGAAATCTAAATAAATTTGGGTTTTTTTATGCCTTACGGCTTTTTCCCAACTAAATCCCCTGGTCCACTTATTTTCACATAGAATAAGTATCTTCGAAAGTTTCCTCGTCCATGAATAAACAATTTCGACTCCAAGAGTATGAAAAAACGAATGTCGGAAAAAAATCCTGAAATAAATCTACCAGGTTCATCATGATCTATTGCGAATTTTCACCCTCTTGCTATTTTCTTCGATCACTCGCCGTTTTCAAGATACGCCGAATTGAATAAAATCATCAATTTTTGTCAAAAATTAGAATATTTTTTGTAAAAAAAATCGCACGATACTTTTTCAAAAACGAAAATGCAGTATTGAATATCCTCTTCGAATCTGCGATGAATAAAATTGCAAGAAAAATTTCCCAATAGCTAGCCAGCCCGTTTCCAGAGCGCAAAAGAAAACATCGAAAAGCTGCCATGTTCAAAAGCGCGTGGGGACTATAAAAAGAATTGTGAAAAATTATAAAAAATGGCAAAGTGAAGCTAAAACTGTGTCCTTTAAAACAGTGCTTATTAAATTCTCATACGACCTTTTTCTACCAAGATATGGAACTTATACCGGAGCTGAAAATTTCGAGAAGTGAACCCATATTTTGGAGCGGGAGTGTATAAGACTGCACTTGATTTTCGACTAAGAAAAAACACAATGTTCGTCCATTATGTTACCAATAAGAAAAAGAAACATTGACTTTTTATAGCATATTCAAAAGATGCTTCCACATTTCAATGACCGAGAATGCGAGGCGTCTGTGACTGTGCCGGAATTTTTCCACACAATTGAGAATTATAAACTCATCAATTTTTCATTGCACGTACAAAAAGAATTCTTCGATATTCCAATAGAGACGCCTTGGAGGGATCTTCGCTTGTGATGAGCAAATATTTTTACAACGTCGACGACGAGATCTTATTTTCATAGCGGAGTAACAAAGTCATTAAAGAGAAGCACATTTACGATGATTTTTGGTGCCGACGTGGTTAACATATATTTATTTATGTGAATATTATAATAAAAGAATATTCAAAGAATATTCTAGACAATGTGCATTCATAATTATGCAGAAATGAGCCATCGGAAGAAAATAAAAAATAAAAAAAAATGAAAAATAAACAAAAATAAAAAATAAAAAATTGGTTCACAAATTTCTTTTAACGATGTCGAGTTTCCATTTATATCATTTTCATCCACGCTACAATAATAAAGTTTGTGATTTTTTAAATGAGAAATCGGCATTACGACTTCTTTGTGTTACAAAAGACTTATTAACTGATAGAATCTCTGGGTCTTTTCAGCGGCTTATTTCAGTACAATTATTAATAACAATTTTGACAAATATTCTTTAAATGTAATTTTATTAAATTCTCAGGATAGGGATTGTTGAAATAAATATCCTATGGTAGTTGGCTCGACAAGAAATCGTTTTAATCCCACTAGGGACTTTTGGTCCTAGTGAATTATGTTCGTAACTTTTGTTTCTTTATGTTTTTCCCTTTTTCTGGTTTTTACTTTTTCTTTTGTTACTTCCTCTCCAAATTATCATAAACGGTTAGTCCAGTTCTTGCTGCAATAAAGATATCATCGCAAATAATCGGCGAGCGTATTCATTTACCGATGCCCAATTTATAAAATAACAACAGGGATGTTGTGCCCACGAGCACAACCAAATTCCTTAAACTATAAAAGCATCGTCAGCAAACAGGCAATCGACCTGTCGCACACACTAAACTAAACGAGGACAAATGCTGACGATCACAGATTTCACAATCGACCGTCCCGATTAATTTGAACTCATTGGGAAATAATCCCAAGACATCGGAACGATCGATTGACCAATAATTACCACCTCCATAAATATTGTCAAAACCCCTAACTTCATAAAAAGGGAAAGCAACGCCCAAATCAACCAGTCTGCGATCCGAAGTCTGCGATCCATTCTGCACGTGACGATTTGCACGGGCACAATAGGGAAAAGGCGGGCAAAGTGGAATCGCCGGGTAAAACGAAACACCCCCCATCCCTTCGTCCATTACAGAATGTTAATTATGATCTTGACATAAATTGAAACGACCAATTTTTTATGCAAATTTTTTTTTCGAATGAGAAATCGGCGGAAACATTTATTTAAAATGCAATTTTTTTCGACAAGGCTTTTTATTATTGTCGAAATCGTCATTCTTGTCAGAAAGATTTGAAAACTTCGTTTGCATGGCTGGAAATGAATGAAGCTCTTTTTCATCTTCGGCAAGAATAATTATTTAAATGGAGAATGTATTACGATAGTAAAATGATTGATTTTTGCCATTTGATAAGTATATCGGTTCGAAAAATTTGGATGAGATTGGAAATGGAATGAATCATCAACAAAATCAATTATTTTCCGTTGCATTCCAACGTCGCAAACTTCAGCATCATAAAAATTTGCTACATTCCGGTAGACCAAATGAAGAAACTTGTTTTGCTGTCGCAAATTTGATAAACTCATAGAGAGACACAAGAATTCATTGTTTCTTCTACGTATCACAGGCTTGTTGCAGAACAAATCTGTGCAAACCGGAAGCCACACGTAAAATAAAAAATGAATTCTCGTGTCTCTCTGTGAGTTGGTAAAATTTGCGACAGCAAAACAATTTTTCTCATTTGGTCGGCCGGAATGTAGCAAAATTTTTTATGAAACTCATCCGCATGCAAAACAATTGAAAAATGGCAACAATTATTTAAAAAGAAATAATTCTTATCAAGCTTTTGAATCTAGATTTTTTCAATTTTAATAAATACATATCTGCCGAATTCTTATTTAAAAAATATAAAAACATTTTGCTCTAAAAATTGGTCGTCTCAATTCATATCGCAATTATAATGCACGTCTTGTGACGGACGATCAAAGTTCTCAACTTTTCGCGGAAAAAAAATGACTTTGTTTTGGGGTGGAGGGGAGGGGGAGAGGATGTTCCACTTTGCCCGCCTCTCCCCTATAGATGAATGTATGTAAACCATTGCGTCGATGCCAGAAATTGCGTTCAAACCAAAAATTGACTTCATGATGATTTTTGCAGTTCTTGACTCAATAAATATTATGAAAAATGCAGCCACATTCCGAATGCTGCGCACAAAATTTGTCAACAATAATATCGCCCAAAAGTTATTAACAAATTGTTTTAACCAATAAATATTTAATAAGTAATCCATCGCTTTTGTTATCGATGGTTTTCTACAGAATTTTCTTATTCTATTTCAATGTAATTCAAAAAATGATTAAATATAAATAAGAGAATTTCAATTTCGACCATGCTCGAGAAGGCAGGTTTGCCATTCATTTTTTAATGGTTCGACGAGACTGGGGCAGAGAAAGTGTATATTCAGCCATTTTCCCCCAATTTGAAATAAAAATGAAAACAGAACAGGAGAATGACAGAAGGACAAAAATTTCTAAGGGTCCAGAAAAATGAAAACAAATTTGATTCGTATGAGAAAAAAAATAACACCTTTTAATTATTGAATGGATAATTGTTTCAACATTTTCCTTGGAATTTTATTTGACGTAGTTTCAAAAAGGATATTAAACACACTTTCGTTTTTGAAAAAGTAGCGTGAGATTTTTTTTACCAAAAATATTCCAATTTTTGACAAAAATTGATAATTTCATTCAAGTTGGCGTGTCTTGAAAACGGCGGGTGATCGAAGAAAATATCAAGAGGGTGAAAAGTTGCAATAGAACATGATGGACCTGGTAGATTCATTTCAGAATTTTTTCCGACATGTTTTTTTTTCATTCTCTTGGAGTCAAAATGATTCCAATTTTCTCATGATTTTTTCTTTTTTTTAGACGGCGGAGGCATTTCTTTTATTGGTTTCATCACCATCTTGACGTAATTTGAACTAAAAATTAAATTTCGCACAATTTTTTGTACGTTTTTTTTCGTAAACCAAAATTAATATTTAGTTCAAATTACGTCCAGAGATGGAGATCAAACCGTCTAAAAAAAAAAAAAAAAAAAAATCATGAGAAAATTAAAATCATTTTGACTCTAGGAGTATGAAAAAACACATGTCGGGAAAAAATTCTGAAATAAATCTACCAGGTCCATCATAATCTATTGCAACTTTTCACCCTCTTATGATACTTTCTTCGATCACCCGCCGTTTTTAAGATACGTCAAATTGAATGGAATTATCAATTTTTGTCGAAAATTAGAATATTTTTGATAAAAAAAATCGTACGATACTTTTTTAAAAACGAAAATGCAGTGTTTATATCCTCTTTGAAACTACGATGAATAAAATTGCAAGGGAAATTTTCTACTAACTAGATAGCCCGTTTCCAGAGCGCAAAAAAACATCAAGAAACTGCCATGTTCAAAATCTCATGGGGACTATAAAAAAATTGTAAAAAACTATAAAAGAATTGAAATTTGCAAATTGCTTCCTCATGGTGCTCAAGATGCACGGTGAAACGATTTTTCGAAAAACTAATATTTTCGTAAATTGCAAAAACCCATAAAATTTAAACCGCTCGACCGATATTTCCCAAATTCAATACCAACCTTCCTATTATGATACCCTAATTATACAAAAAAAATTAGTAAGAAATCTCAAAATTTGCGAAAGTTAGAGCGGTGACACCATTTTTTTGAAAATTTCAAAATGCTGTAGAATTCGAATTTTTCTAGCGATCCCGACAAAATTCTCAGCAAACGAAGAGCTGGTATAGATTGACATCTATGCAAAACTAGAGCCTTGTAGCTCAAACCGTTCTCGAGTTATAACCATTTGAATTTTACAGTGCCAGCACATACACACACACATCCACACACACACACATCCGGACATTTTTTCTAAATATGATTTTTGGACGTTTTGGGACATTTTAAGAACATTGACTGTTCGGGATTGAGCGTTATTTTGGTCGATAACGCGAGCATTTGGGTCCGGGTTCGCGCCTTGCCGCGAATGTCGCCACAGGACGGGCGACACATGGGGTTGACAGGCAACGCGAGGTCCTTTAGGCTAATTATCGCGGTCTGCCACGGGCGTCGCTACAATTCGGGCAATTATTGATTTTTCAGGGATAACGGTCATGCGCGTAATCGATATTCATCGATTACGCCATGATTGATCTCTCAGTCTTGGATCACCGGTGGGAGCGCAAACACGTGGGTCCTTGTCGCTTCGGGTTTTTGTTCTTTCTCGCGGTACTTCGCACCATGAGGTCAATTCGAGTCTTACAACCTCGAATTGAGCGGGTTTCGGGAAATAACACGTTCTAATTCATTACTGGGATGCGCTCTCACCACGCACGGGAATATTTTCCTTCATTAACTTGGGATCGCCAAGATTAATCGGGATTACGTTAAACGTGGGTCACGCGCACGGGATTCAAGCGCACACGGTCGTCGTCGGCCACGAGGCCGACGAAATACACGAGTCTAGCGGGTTATTCGCGATTTTGGGTGACTCGAGACTCACGATCTCGAGTCTCGGAAATTACCTCGCATATTCGCACCGGGCGGGTTATTATAATCAGTATTACACGCATTCCGGGCGGGTTTTTTATCAACCACGGTTTACGCGCATCACGGGCGGGTATCGGGCCAAATTTCACGGCACCAAAATTTCCAACTTATGTATTTTATAATAAATTCACACTTTATATTTTATCGCCCGCTCTTATTCTTCACCTTACCACCAACACCAGATCCCGCACAAAACATTGACATTGAAAACTCGAAAAAAAAAATTTTCACCGTCACAAAGCTTCCTCCATGAGGAAGCAAAACGACAAAGTGAAGCTCAAACTGCCCCCTTCAAAACGGTGCTTATTAAATTCTTTTACGACTTTTTTCCACCAAGATATGGAACTTATACCGAGGCTGAAAATTTCGATACGTGAACCCATACTTTTGAGCGGGAGTGTAGATATAGCGTCTTTGAGGGCATCAAGAGGCCCATGCTTGTGTGGGTCTGCGCGCGTATACAGACGCGCCGTTTCTTCGATGCATTAGATACTAGTCCTGCATATTCAGAAACCCATGCAAAGTTTTTTCTCAGCATTTACTGCACCGATCATGTTAAAATTAGGCTTGTGACAGGAAGCTAGGTTTGAACGTCCTCAGTCGTCAGTCGATCGACAATTTTGCGAGAATTGTTTTGAACCACACGGTCGTAGAGGCGCGAATTTGTCATCAGCAAAGGGCCTGAAATGTCGCCCTAGAGCAAGCGCGTAATCATCAAATTTGTAGCGCGACGCGTCGATCGACGGTCCAACGGGGATCGATATTTGGAGGGGATAGGCCGCCCTAGTCGTCTCAGTACAAAGAAATTCAAGTGTCATTATTTCAGCTTGAACCTTCGTAAAGTCAAGAAGTAATTTGTCAAGTTGGATGTCAAAGTGTAAACTCTAATTTTGTCTTCGTAGAAAGAAGATAGTAGAATTAAATTAATTGTCAAAGAGCTCCGTCTGAGAGTATCTTTAATTTGTTATTTTTGCAATATTGCAGTGAAATAGACCGATCTAATTATCGTTGAATACGTTCAGTTTGTTTTGTCGCGAAATTGTAAGAGAACTGTAAACCGAATGAGAATACAAAGTGAGTGGAAGACGTAAGTACGAGTCAAGTTCTTTATCTCCTTGAATCTGTCCTATCCGTATTCTTCTCGCAATTTAAATATTTCGGTCCGCAGCCTTCCCAGCCTTTGAGTGAGAGAGTCTAATTATTGAATTATTGATTGGTTCTTGGGTAACTTCGAGTCAATTAAATAAACGCTGATGTCGATTGAATTAGCTGGCGCCCAACTATTTTTTGGAATGTATATTACTCAGAGCCCTGTCAGTCTCTGGACCCAGATCGCGTCAGGTGAGGGCCTTGAAAATGGTAAAGCCCGTCTCAGGCTCGATTGAAAGCGTATCGCGTAACTAGATTCCAGTTCAATTTTCAGATCGCTAGAAGCCCCCTGAGCCTTGTAAAAAGCCGAAGCGTCGTGCGGTCCCTGCCCCCACCATCGAAATTTACTTTATTCAGAGATAATATACTCTGGCGAGTCTCGGGCAAGCAGACGACAGCAGAGCTGCCGCAATGTACTTGTCTCGAGACTCTACCAAGTCTCTTGATATCGAAAAACAGCGCCACTCGCCATAAAATTGTTGATTTCAACTGATTAAACGATCGAAGGAAGTCATTATCATTAATAATCCCCAATGAATTTCAGCGGAAAAAATTTGACCTCAATCTAATTGCGCATTGGAAAGCGACGCAATATCGTTTTTTTTTTTACATTATTGTGGAGCTGTAGTTTTGAAAGATTTTGCCGAACGTGTAACGAGAATGATAATTCAAATTTGAACTCGCGGTCTGTGCGGAAGGCGGTCATGAGATTCCCCCAAATATGAGAAATGGACATGAGCTTCGATAGCTTTAATCGAGCTCACTATTTAAGAGAATTTCTCCCAGGCTCTTACTCTTTCGTTCCGCGGCCGTCCAATGTGTCACATCTCCTTAAGGTGGAACGGGACCTTTTTTGCGGGGCAGGCGGCAAGAGGGGTACTCCTATGCTTTAACATGGGAAGCCTCCCGTATTGCCAACTGCGCGTAAATTTATTTCCTCGTTTTCAATTTACCTGTAGGACGATAATAGTGTACTTTTAGATGGAAAAATAACGGCGAATCAACTAATTTTAACCTAATATTACTAATTTCGGAGGAAAAAACAGTCCCTCGTTACATTTTTCAAATGTTCAACCATTTAGCAATAGTAGGTTTGACAGAGGCAACGCAGCGTACTGGTTTGAGTTTTTAACTGTTGGCTGCCCTGCTCAAGCTCGAGAGAAGCAGAACAGATGTTGCAATTACGACAGGCCGATTCATAACCTCGAAATAGAAAAAAAAATCGCGAATGACTTTTTGAAGTTGAAAGAAACTTCGAAAAGCAAAAAACAAGCGAAAAAAAGATACCGGAAGCACAAAACTTCGGAAACGAGGGAGAAAAGAAATAGAGATTCCGTGCAGTAGAAGGACGTCGAATCGTAGATTTGGAGGTTATGTGCCTAAGCAAAAGTTTGTGTACGTGCGCGAGCGAGAGGGGGGGAGAGGGAGAGGCATCGCTCCCAATCTGTAATGTAACGGTACGAAATAGGCTCAAAGACGCCTCGCGTTACGCGTCGGTTCGAGCTTCGATAAAAAGGAGCAGGTAATGAAGAAAAACAAGAATTTTTAGTAGAAAAAATCAAATAATGAAAGATTTATTCAATTAAGAATGATTTTCGTTGTAATAGTACAAAAAAAAGATCGTTTAGATCTTCAAGAAAACAAATTTTATGATTAATTGCGGTTATTTTCTCAAAATAACGATGAAATTAGAAAATTTAACGTTTTTATAATTAACGTGTCCAAATTATTTTATTTAACACAAAAATAACGATTTTCGTTGACTCGATATAATTTTAAAGGATTTTATTCGATTTGGACAATTTTCGTGAAGGATTTTGACAATATAAAAGTCCAAGTGACTTTTATGATAATTTATTAATTCTATGAATTTTATTTTGAACTTGCGATGAGTTTCTTCACTTCTTTTCGGGTTATGATAAATTTTTAAGGTTAGGAAAGCAAAACACAGTTGCGGGAGTCGAACGGTGCCGAACTACTCCGTGGCCAATGCTTTGTAGGTTAGGATGTTCACCGGTTGCGGGAGTCGAACGAAACCGAACTACTCCGTGGCCGATGAACAAGGAAGATTGAGGTTATGTTGCACGCCGGTTGCGGGAGTCGAACGAAACCGAACTACTCCGTGGCCGATGCGCAGGAAAAAATGAGGTTATGTTTGGAAGTACACCGGCTGCGGGAGTTGAACGTAACCGAACCACTCCGTCGTCGTATGCACGAAGGAAATTTAGGTTACATTGTGAGTGTACACCGGCTGCGGGAGTCGAACGTAACCCAACTACTCCGTCGTCGAATGTACAGGAAATTTTTAGGTTAGGATTTTGAAGTGAAGAAACTCGTTGCCTAATACTCAGACAGTACGCTGAGGTCTCGGAATCTCGAGAGAGAATGAGCCCCGAGTGCTGGACGGCACCGGCTTTTATACAGTCGAAATCCTTTGTTCTCGGATTTCGCAGAATTATAAAAATAACTTACAATATTATTGGCTTTGATTCTGAGTTTCTTGGAATTCTAAAAATAACTCTTAACACTATTTGCTTCTTTTTATCACGGTGGGAACGCTGCTAGAGATCACTGGCTACGCGCTTCCCCCATTTACTCACGCTCGGATCTTATTGGCTAGGCGTGGCTTGAGTCTGCGCACTACGCTCGCCGAACGTCATGTACGCCACTTGTTGCATCATCTTTTTCCCCCACTTACGTCCCAGAGTCCCGAGACGCGCTCGCTAGCGGGCTCGCTACCCCCACCTTCACTCGCGGGCCAGCGATTAGTTCCGCCGCCGTCCGCTCGGCGCTAGCTCAGTCGAGCGTCAGCCGCCGAGCCGACCACATCGCCTCACGAGCCAGGCGGTGCCGTTACAATGCCCCCCAGAACAAAAAAGACGTGAAACAGAGTTTTTGTTCTTTCTGGAAGGCACCACAAAATTCCCGATGACATTTTCTTTTCAGTATTTGATGAACTCGTTGTCTCTGGATCTGGAACACTCGTTGTCTCTGGAACACTCGTTGGGATTCTGATGTTGGATTGATGCCGTTTATTGTTGGATGCTTTCTTATTTGAATTTTTTTTTCATTCTTTTTCTCTTCCACTTTTCGTTTCGTCTTAGGAGATTTTTGATTTTGTTGTGGACTTTGTTTTTAATTTGTTTGGAGGAGAATTTGTATCCAAACAGTTCTCGTTCCGTATGTTCTTGACTTTTCGGAGACTCGGATCCTTTTATTATTTGTTTGATTTTTTTCCATGGAATAATTTCAACTCGGAAAGATTTCGAAATTTGAACTGGTTCATTATTGAAATCCATGCCACTTTGGCTTATGGTTTCGATTTTTTGATTGGAATCCATGCCACTTTGGCTTATGGTTCCTGTTTGTTTTTTAATTTCCGATGCCCCTATTGCGGGAATTACATCGGCTATAATTTTATATTTAACCTGGAGAGATTGTTCTCCTAGGTCAATTGAAGTTTCGAGAGGTTTTAGGTACTTTTCCCCTAATAACTCATCTCTAACTGAACCAGGCTCAATCCGATAATTTTTATTTGTTTCTATTTTTCCTTTTGCCATTACTTCTGTGACCGACAAAATTGGACAATTTTCGAGAACTTCTTTGTTTTTTTCGAAATTTTCTTCGAAATTCGTGGTGACTTTGGATCCTGAATCTACCGATTTTTCCTTTGAAATGCTTTTCATTTCAGCATTTATTTTCAATTCATTCTTTATCGTTGTACCTCGCCTGTTGCTTTTTTCTTTTTCATGTTTTTGTCTTTGGTTTTGTGTGACGGGTACAACGCTTACGCGTTTCCCGCATCAGGAGTCGAAAGTTGCGACTCCTCTTCGATGTCCAAGGATTGGATGGGATGTTGCTCGTCATAGTCGTCGTTGTCGTTTTGTTTCTGAGGCCACGTTTTTTTATAGCCTCCGTATCCGTTGTTTTGGTGATTTTTCCATCCATTGTTTTGGGCCTGGTCCCGGTTTTGTTGGTTTCGATTTTGATTCCAACTGGGATTTTGGTTCCTGTTACGATTCCAATTTTCGTTGTTCGAGTTGTTGGAGTTTTCTTTTTCCCTCCTTGTTGAATTGATGGGACCTTGTTGATCGATTTTCTCCAGGAACTCAATCAATTCCTGTAGAATCTTGAACTCGCGGCTGATGATCGTTGCCCGAATTTCGTCCGAGAAATGTTGTGAGAGTGAGGCAATGATTTCTTCGTCACCTGGAGGTGGCGTGAGATCTCTCGCCATACCCGCAATTCGGATGGCGTATTCTACCCTAGGCAGTTTGCTCGCTTCTCGATAATAGCCAAACTCCAGATTTCTCCGAATTTTTTTCTGGGTTTCATTGCTCCAGAAGCGTTGCACGAATTTCTTCTTGACGTCGTCGAAACTGTTGACTTCGTCCTCTATGACGACCCACCATTCATTGGCCGATTTTTCGAGGCTTTGACCGAACAAATATTTGAATTCTGCGACGGTCGGATTTGTCACCTCGCAGTAATTTTGGAATTCCTTGATGAATTTGATGGGCCTTGCTCGGTTTGATCCATTGAATGTTGGTGGTTTCATTTTTATTTTGCTTGTTCTGAAGGTCGTTGAGTAATCTTCCTCCAAGTTGGTTTGCTGAGGTTGTTGATTTTTAGAAACGATCCTCGTACTCTCTTTGGCTGGAGAACTGGGAATTGTTGGATGCTCTAATTCTCGAATTTTTTGTTAAAGAGAATTGATGGTAAGGCTCTGTTGTGCATGTTGACCTCGCAGACCGCTATCCTCTCTGTCGCATGTTTTAGTGTTTGCTCCAAAATTTTTATTCTAGTTGTGAGCGGTGGGATGATTTCATGCATCTGTTCGGCCAAACTGGTCTCCATTAAATCCATTCGGTTGAGAACATCTTCGTTTTGTTGGTGAATTTTGAGTTCGACGTCTTCTCGTAACTTCTGTTCCATTTTCTTGAACGCTTGGTACGTTTCCGAGCTCCGATAATCCATCCTCTTCATGCTCAATTTTATGTCGTCGACGGATTCGACGAGCGCTGATAGGTTTTCTTCGGTGGGACCACTGATTTGTTGAGGTATTTTGGGTTTTTGTAGCGTAGCCCCCCTGGTTCCCGTTGCTTTACCAGGTTGACCGAAATTTGCCCGGGACTCGTTAGAAACGTTCCCAGCACCACGCGGTGGAGGCGACGTAGTCAAATCGTCGAATTGCGTATCACTTAAAAGAATTTCCCCCGGTTCGTTTTCAGGATTTTCGCAGCCAGGATCTCTAGCAATTTGTTCCGTTTGTTTATTCGATTCAGCCATTTTTTAAATTTAATTTAATTTAATTTTATGATTTTTGAGATTTATTTCCTTGCTTTCCTTCGAATTACCTGCCCCACGTTGGGCGCCAGTTGTAACGGTACGAAATAGGCTCAAAGACGCCTCGCGTTACGCGTCGGTTCGAGCTTCGATAAAAAGGAGCAGGTAATGAAGAAAAACAAGAATTTTTAGTAGAAAAAACCAAATAATGAAAGATTTATTCAATTAAGAATGATTTTCGTTGTAATAGTACAAAAAAAAGATCGTTTAGATCTTCGAGAAAACAAATTTTATGATTAATTGCGGTTATTTTTTCAAAATAACGATGAAATTAGAAAATTTAACGTTTTTATAATTGACGTGTCCAAAATATTTTATTTAACACAAAAATAACGATTTTCGTTGACTCGATATAATTTTAAAGGATTTTATTCGATTTGGACAATTTTCGTGAAGGATTTTGACAATATAAAAGTCGAAGTGACTTTTATGATAATTTATTAATTCTATGAATTTTATTTTGAACTTGCGATGAGTTTCTTCACTTCTTTTCGGGTTATGATAAATTTTTAAGGTTAGGAAAGCAAAACACAGTTGCGGGAGTCGAACGGTGCCGAACTACTCCGTGGCCAATGCTTTGTAGGTTAGGATGTTCACCGGTTGCGGGAGTCGAACGAAACCGAACTACTCCGTGGCCGATGAACAAGAAAGATTGAGGTTATGTTGCACGCCGGTTGCGGGAGTCGAACGAAACCGAACTACTCCGTGGCCGATGCGCAGGAAAAAATGAGGTTATGTTTGGAAGTACACCGGCTGCGGGAGTTGAACGTAACCGAACCACTCCGTCGTCGTATGCACGAAGGAAATTTAGGTTACATTGTGAGTGTACACCGGCTGCGGGAGTCGAACGTAACCGAACTACTCCGTCGTCGAATGTACAGGAAATTTTTAGGTTAGGATTTTGAAGTGAAGAAACTCGTTGCCTAATACTCAGACAGTACGCTGAGGTCTCGGAATCTCGAGAGAGAATGAGCCCCGAGTGCTGGACGGCACCGGCTTTTATACAGTCGAAATCCTTTGTTCTCGGATTTCGCAGAATTCTAAAAATAACTTACAATATTATTGGCTTTGATTCTGAGTTTCTTGGAATTCTAAAAATAACTCTTAACACTATTGGCTTCTTTTTATCACGGTGGGAACGCTGCTAGAGATCACTGGCTACGCGCTTCCCCCATTTACTCACGCTCGGATCTTATTGGCTAGGCGTGGCTTGAGTCTGCGCACTACGCTCGCCGAACGTCACGTACGCCACTTGTTGCATCATCTTTTTCCCCCACTTACGTCCCAGAGTCCCGAGACGCGCTCGCTAGCGGGCTCGCTACCCCCACCTTCACTCGCGGGCCAGCGATTAGTTCCGCCGCCGTCCGCTCGGTGCTAGCTCAGTCGAGCGTCAGCCGCCGAGCCGACCACATCGCCTCACGAGCCAGGCGGTGCCGTTACAGTAAACGATATGTATAGGTATACGGGAGCGCGTTGATCGATGCGACGTTGCCGCGCTTGAAGCATTGCCCAGCAGAAAAGCGAGAAAGTCTTCGTTTATTCATTTTCTTTTGCAAATTGCACAAAATCGATACGGTAAAATTGGCCCAAATTTTGCAGGAGTCATTGTGACATTCGGTTTCAGTACTTGGGTCAGTTTAATCAAACTTTAGGAACAAATAGTTCAGTCAATTTCGAACGTGTCTACTAATATTTATCAAAATCCCTCTTTTTCATATATGGTCTCGTTCTACCTTAAGAAAAGTTCAAGCGACTGTCAACCGATCATCCCAGAATATCTTCATTCGTCTAACGGAGGAAAGGAAAAGACATCGATACGCACTAGGCCCTGGAACAGGAGAAAGAGCCAACGGGGGAATCTCTAGCCGGATAAACTTCCGTTTAGCCCATACCTCCGATCGATCTGAAAGTTTGTGTACTTGGGTATTTCGATGCGCTGATTAAGAATATGATAGTCAAAATTGGCGCAAATTCTATTTTCGATGTGAAATCGAAGAAAAGTCGGTTTTTGATTTTTTTTTGCGCTTATTGAGATAAATATGGATAATAGAGAAAAATGTTTCGAATAAAAGTTATAGACCATGAAAGGATCGACATTTTATGTTTCCAACGTTTTTCATGTAGAACCAGTAATTCGGGGAATAAATTGAAAAATCATCGAAAATTCGTATTTTTGCCAAAATTCCATTAGTTTCGATATCACAATCTACTCACGCACTTACCACGGGAAGGTTGGAATTTGGTCTGGCAAGTGCATCTTTTTTTCGTTTTTAATGTTTTTTTTTAAATTTTTTCAATTTTTATAATTTTTTTTTATTTGAAGTTTATATGATTTTTTCAGGTTTAAGTTGTGTCCGGTTGAAGGTCAGATTGAAGATTTTTGGTCCTCAAGAAATCACGTGCGCGCACACGCGCACACGCACACACACACACCTGTCAACTTAATGATTTTTGCCAGGATAGCAGATCCTGATATCGTTAATTAATTGCGTGAAAGGGTCGACGTTCAGTTTTTTGACACGACGGCGCCACAGAAATTCGCAAAGGTGGTCTGCCAAATTCTCAGAATGAACGCCCCCTCGTGCGAGAGACCTCCGCATCCAACGCGACGAAGACTCAATATTTTGAGTATGTGCCCCGGTATCGGAATCAACAAATTCTACGGAATGATTCACGGTTTTATGAGGATATCCATGACTCTCCAAACTGTTGTAACCTCGCCAGCAATCCGTATGAATTTCCGTCCCAACCACAACGTGTTTTTGAATGTACGAGAGCAACGTCGCAGCGTCTCTTTTGTTGTCGGGACATATTTCGAGGCGGTAACTTTCCGGATGGCCCCTGTGGATCATGCCTAGGATCCATGATCCTTCTACAACGCGCCCTCTCTCATACTTGCGACGGCCGATCTTGCACTCATCGATTTCGACAATTTCGCCGACGCCTCCTATTTTACCTTGATTCTCAAATTCATGGTCAAGAGCAACCATGCAGACCTCTCGGCAGAAGAAAAAGCGATCGGCAACAGTTTCTGGCGACAGCTGCTGACCCTCCACGATGCTACATTCACGTATGGTTTGTTGAAAAGTTAAATCAACAGCAAAACAATATGTCATGAGCATAACACCAGCAGGGGAAAGGTGACACCTTTCGAACCAGGTGTCTTCAGCCACGGTTGCGGAATGATTAAATGCACCTTTTTTTTGGCAAATAAATTCTCCACATTTCAAACGTGATTCATGCAGAGCCATATTTTTTTTGTGTTTTCTGCAGTATCGTTCTCGCGGAATCAGTCCGATATCGCGCAACCACTCAAGAGTAGTTTCGCGATTTCGTAAAATACCGCTCAAACTAAAAAAATTGTATTGATCCATCGTAATCTCGATAGTACGGAGTACAAAGGTGTCGAATAGCAAGTGAAATCGCCAAAGTTGAGGTGGTGACAAAAAGTAATCCCAAAGGAAATGGAATTTATCCCAAATGCTTTTTCGCTCCTAAATGGAGATGCAGTAGTAAACGCAAGTATTCCAGCAGGTCCGATATATCTCAAGGCATAGAGCATCCCGGCCAATATACCACGAAAAAGGGGATTGGAGGGATTGTAAGTTGGGTGATGGGCATCTCGGATGGTGGGTGGAAATAATGGCGTGGGTGCCTGGGATGGTGTGTGGGACATAGTGGAGGTGGGTGAGGGGCATCTCGGATGGTGTGTGGGACAGTAGGGTGGGTGCGGTGCACCTCGGATGGTGTGTGCAACAGTGGGGTGGGTGCGGTGCACCTCGGGTGGTGGGTGGGACAGTGGGGTGGGTGCGGTGCACCTCGGTCGGTGTGTGGGACAGTGGCGTGGGTGCGGTACACCTCGGATGGTGTGTGGGACAGTGGGGTGGGTGCGGTGCACCTCGGTCGGTGTGTGGGACAGTGGGGTGGGTGCGGTACACCTCGGACGGTGTGTGGGACAGTGGGGTGGGTGCGGTGCACCTCGGGTGGTGGGTGGGACAGTGAGGTGGGTGCGGTGCACCTTGGGTGGTGGGTGGGACAGTGGGGTGGGTGCGGTGCACCTCGGTCGGTGTGTGGGACAGTGGCGTGGGTGCGGTACACCTCGGATGGTGTGTGGGACAGTGGGGTGGGTGCGGTACACCTCGGATGGTGTGTGGGACAGTGGGTGGGTGCGGTACACCTCGGATGGTGGGTGGGACAGTGACGTGGGTGCGGTACACCTCGGATGGTGGGTGGGACAGTGACGTGGGTGCGGTACACCTCGGATGGTGTGTGGGACAGTGGGGTGGGTGCGGTGCACCTCGGTCGGTGTGTGGGACAGTGGGGTGGGTGCGGTACACCTCGGATGGTGTGTGGGACAGTGGGGTGGGTGCGGTGCACCTTGGGTGGTGGGTGGGACAGTGGGGTGGGTGCGGTACACCTCGGATGGTGGGTGGGACAGTGGGGTGGGTGCGGTACACCTCGGATGGTGGGTGGGACAGTGGGGTGGGTGCGGTGCACCTCGGGTGGTGGGTGGGACAGTGGGGTGGGTGCGGTGCACCTCGGTCGGTGTGTGGGACAGTGGGGTGGGTGCGGTACACCTCGGATGGTGTGTGGGACAGTGGGGTGGGTGCGGTACACCTCGGATGGTGTGTGGGACAGTGGGGTGGGTGCGGTACACCTCGGATGGTGTGTGGGACAGTGGGGTGGGTGCGGTGCACCTCGGTCGGTGTGTGGGACAGTGGGGTGGGTGCGGTACACCTCGGACGGTGTGTGGGACAGTGGGGTGGGTGCGGTGCACCTCGGGTGGTGGGTGGGACAGTGAGGTGGGTGCGGTGCACCTTGGGTGGTGTGTGGGACAGTGGGGTGGGTGCGGTACACCTCGGATGGTGGGTGGGACAGTGGGGTGGGTGCGGTGCACCTCGGTCGGTGTGTGGGACAGTGGGGTGGGTGCGGTACACCTCGGATGGTGTGTGGGACAGTGAGGTGGGTGCGGTATACCTCGGATGGTGTGTGGGACAGTGGGGTGGGTGCGGTGCACCTCGGATGGTGTGTGGGACAGTGGGGTTGGTGCGGTACACCTCGGATGGTGGGTGGGACAGTGGGGTGGGTGCGGTACACCTCGGATGGTGGGTGGGACAGTGGGGTGGGTGCGGTACACCTCGGATGGTGGGTGGGACAGTGGGGTGGATGCGGTGCACCTCGGGTGGTGGGTGGGACAGTGGGGTGGGTGCGGTGCACCTCGGGTGGTGGGTGGGACAGTTAAGTTGGCGCGGGGCACGATACAGTAAATCTGCATCAGCAAATTATATTGTAATTAAAGTAGTTCTGGCGAAAATACAAAAAATTCTGATGATTTTTGCATTTCTCTTCCAAATTACCGGTTCTACATGAAAAACGTAAGATAGATAAAATGTTAATTTTGTCATGATCTATAATTTTTGTTTAGAACATTTTTCTCTATTATCCATATTTATCGCAATAAACGCAAAAAAAAATCAAAAACCGACTTTTCTTTGATTTGACATCGAAAATAAAATTTGCGCCAATTTTGAATATCATATTCTTAATCAGCACATCGAAATACATAAGAATACCAAGTTTCAGATCGATCGGAGGTATGGGCTAAACGGAAGTATACCCAAATAAAATATATACATGTAAAATTGTTTCAATGGCGCCCAACGGTCAGGCATGAGTCCAAGGATACATATTTAAAGTTTGGTTATCTATTGAATTAAAATGTATGTCGGAGATTGATACGAAGTACAATAACTTCCAAGTATGAGATGACTTGAAGTACGAAAAGGATCAAAAGAGATATCTTGCATCAAGCCTTGTCTCAAGAAATAAAGATCGACTCTGGTTGCTCAGCAACAAGATGTTGAATAGGAAATAACGCTTGGATGAAATCGACAGTCGTGGCTGAGGGATCGACAGCTCGACACGTCGCGAGCGTCGCGCGGATATCTTTAATTCGGATTATTAATTAAATATCAATTTGTGATGGCAAATAACCCTCGTGGATCCTCTTCGGATCCTTTGCTCGAGTTCACCTCGACATGAATTAGAGCGCGCAACACGGTCGAGTGCTCGCCAATTGCATGGATCTATAGTAACGTCTGACAAGCCGAAAGTAAAGAAAACGATTGTAGCGAAAATTGATAATAGAAAGAAGTCAAGTAAAAAAAAAGAATAAAAATAAAACATATGCATGTAAAATTGTTTCAAACGATTTATTATAACATTTCATGCTCTTGTTTGTAGCATTTCGGATATTGAACAGCAACGATTTATGGGATAAATTTTATGTTCCTGATGTTATTGGAACAAGCGTGCGGGTAAAAACGAATTCATCGGTTGGGTGGTTTAGAAAAATGATAACTTTATTATTGATAATGAATTCAAGAAACTTCTTACATCGGGTCGGCTGACCATTTACGCGTCGTCTCTCTTAGACTTCCTCGCTAAGACTAACTGCCTTGTGGCTCTCGCGCGCTCTCTGGCGGCGATCTTTTTCAACACGCACTCTCGCACACAGACACACATTCGCACTCGCTCGTGGCGCTGTCGCCGTTTTTCCAAAATCCTACAATCGGTCGTCCTGAAATTTTTCATCCGCCCTCGGATGAGGCTCTTTGACGTCTCCTGCATCGTTCACTGAATCTTCGTATTCGACCCATGGCTTCACGTGATCAGCTGCCGTAGAAGTCTGCTGCGGGCCCTCGTGTTCTCCAACTTTTCGGACCAGATATCGATCATGGCGCAACACGCGACTGATCTCGTACGGACCAAGAAATTTCGACGCGAATTTCAGCCCTGGACCCTGCTGTGTCCTCTTGATTGCGACCAAATCACCTTCCTTGTACGTTCTTGCCTTCTTTCGTTTTTTGTTGTAGCTCTTTTTGTTTTCTTCTTGGATTTTTTGTACTCGTTATTTGGCTTGACATCGAATCTCGTCGCGCTCTTCTTCGAATGACGTGATGAACTTTTTTTCTACCATCTCTCGAAGCGAAACGTCTTCTCGTAAACGCGGACGTACTCCAAACATCACTTGGAAAGGCGAGGATCCGATGCTGCGATGGAAAGATGTATTGAGATACTGCTGCGCTAGACTCAAGTATCGAAACCATTCTCCTACTTTTGGTTCTGTCAACTTGGAGATCAGAGGGATTAACGTTCGATTAACCCTCATTACTTGACCATTCGCTCTTGGTATTCCTGTCGTCGTTAAAACGTGTTCAATTTCTTCCTTCTTGCAGTAATCTTCGAATTCTTTCGCGGTAAACGCGGTACCACGGTCGGATATTATCCTACGAGCATTGCCAAAAACTGCGGCTTACTTGCTCAGACGATCGATGACCTCAAGCGTTGTCGTAGATCTCGTTGCGTGAAGCCACGTGAACTTCGTGAATCCATCAATAACGACCAAAATGTACTTATAACTCTTCTTTGTCGATGGTAAGGGACCGAGATGGTCGATGTGGAACGTGTCCAATGGCGTGATCCTTTTCGCGATGGCGTAGAGATAGCCCTCTTGTCTTCCCTGTTTACGCTCTGCTACGATACAATCGACGCAATTTCGTATTATCTTTTCGAGTTTTTCGCGCAACCCTGGAATTCAATAGTCTTTTACCAAAATTGCTTCTGTCTTGGCCACTGAAAATTGTCCCTTCTCGTGTGCACGTTTAATAATCGTCGAACACAATGATCGAGGAACCACCAAACGTATATCGTCGTCAACTTCTTTGTTTTCAACAATTTTTTTCAAATCCTCGTCCTCACGCTGCGCTTTCTTTAGTCTTGCTGCAAGACCGTCTTCTCGCTCGTCGATCAGCAGGCAAGTAGGCAGCGGATTCCTGCTCAACGCATCGACGTGCGTCATGTTTCTTCCTGGGCGATGTTCGATTTTATAATCAAGAGATTCGGCAGAGTCTCGGGACAAGTACATTTGAAAACAGCTGTGCGTCGTCTGCTTGTCCCGAGCGCTCGCCGAGTCTATACTTTCTCGTAATGAAGCGATTCGCGGTGGTGGGGGAAAAAATTTCTATGACATTTCAGCTAACCGTAAAGCCCAGGAGTCGTCTAGCGACCTGAAAATTGACATGGAGACTAATTATGCGATACTCTTTCGATAGAGCCTAAATTTGGTACGATTGATTAAGTAATTGCTGAGAAAAAACTTTGCACGGGCTTAGTCCTATCTCAGCCTTCGTCAGAACCACGCTACATCGAAGGATTCGACGTGTCTGTATATGGCCGCCCAACAACACATTCAAAGGGGTCCGTGCGCCCATCGTAGCCAATCCCGGGCTGCGAAATTCCTGATTGGTCGAGGCTGCGATGATTCCAATGGATCCGTCGTGTGCACACGACAGTGCAGAACGAGCGAGCGAAAATGTCAGCTGATATTTCGAAGGGCCATTTGACGTGAATGTGAGAGAGAGAGCTAGCTGAAATAAGTTCATATTTTTCTTTTCCGCCCTTGATATTTTCGAGAAAATAACTGTTACAATTGTTCCTTGTCGAACAACGAACGTTGACTAACCATTTATTTTCTTGAGGATGCAAGGTTATGTGAGAAGAATGTGTTGCTGGTTTTTCGTTACCGAGTCTGAACGAATGCTGTGATACAGCTCTGACAGATCGTCATAACCTCACTAATTCGAATTTGGAGCTCGCATATTACCGACATGCTCCGATGACGAGAGAATATGCTTCATGAATGAATATGCTCCACATCTTTTGACCCTTTCCTACTCCCACCATTTTATTCATTTACAGCATGACTTACACATAATAACTCTCAGCGATATAAAAATCTTGTCGCTGATTTGAACCACATAAAAATCTTGTCGCAGAGGCACATATAAATCTTGTCGCCGCAAGTTATCTAATGGCTCCGCATAACTCTCAGTGACATCAAGATCTTTTCGCTGAGCCACATGAAGATTAATCGCTGAGCAATAATATCTCTTAGCAAAACAAAAATCTTGTCGCTAATACACATGAAAATCTTGTTGCTGAGGCAAATGATAATCTTGTCGCTGCGACGGCTCAGTGACATGAAAATCTTGTCGCCCAACCCATGAAGATTGATCGCTAAGCGATAATATCTCTCAGTGACATAAAAATGTTGTCGCCGAGCCATACGAAAAGCCCCACTTCTAAATATTTACCGTTTTTTTTCCCTTCCGTACAGTAGTTGAAGAATATCACAAGGATAACATTCTCATTTGATTTCACCCAAAAGTTGTGTAAAAAACTCTGTTAAAAAAATGAAAAAAAAAAATTAACAACAAATTTGGAGGTGAATTCTCGATTTTTTGGAATTTTGAATAGCGGAATCACACCCAGCGGGAAAAGTTAGCCCAGATTTAAAAAAAAACAACTCGATAAGTTGATTAGTTGCGGAGATATTGCTTGTTGGTGAAATTTGAACGCGCGAATTCACTTTTCACGTGTTACGTGCGGAGCGGTGCGCACGTGTTTGTTAACCTGCTTGCGTGAAGCGCAAACAGTTTATTATTATTTTTATGTGGGTTGGTCCTGATCTCGTCCTCTACAGGACGATTCTTGGAATTGGGAATTGTCAGGGTTAATAATTATATTGCAATTAACCGGAATTTACAAACGTACAGACTGATTTATTTAGAAGACAGCTGTAGCGTGAAGACGAGAGAAGCTGCGAAGGCTCTCGTGTTCGCGCTACAGGGGAATACAAAAGTACTTACAGTCGTCGGTTGAGTTCGGCAACGCGTTGCCGCCGGATCGCAATGTTTCCTTAACTTTACGGATAGCGCAACGTTCTCTCACACACTCTCCCACACACTCTCTCATACAACACACTGTTCACAATAATTATTATCACTATCTCTTATGATTACACGACGCGATAGAGTTCGTGGCAAAAACGTAAAACACTTATTCTAGCGAGGGCAGATTTATCACCGCGGCGCGACCTCTTGCAACGCGCCTTTCGATCACTACGTCCTACTGGAGCGCGTTTATGTGATCGCGGATTCGTTGAAGATTTTCAGGACGCTATGTCGGGAACTGCCCAAGGAGTTACTCTCCGAGAAGCTTTCGCTGTCCAAGTTCGTGAGAGACTGATTATTCTGATTCCCCGCTGGAAGAGTTCGCAAACGTCCAGCAGGAAATCAGAGCCTTTTCGTCCGCGAGAAAATCCAACCGGAGGCGTTCTCACGCCCGGTCAGCATTTTCGGCAGAACGCTCGGTGCATCTCCTTGGCGTTCCCGCTGAGTCGTCGCGGCTGCATGTCGGTTAGGAAAACTACACCGGATGCAGTCGCGACGACACATCAGCAAAAGCCAATTATTGTTCAACGACAATTAATACGTCTTGGGACGTAACACACGCGAGCGCGCGCGAGCCGGAGACGGCTACCCCCACTCTGCCGCCAAACGCTACGTGACATTTGGCCTCCCACAAAGCCTTCACCGAAAACAATAAATTTATATGGGATTTTTTCGCCAATTTTTCTCCAGGTAGCAGAAGCCACACCCCGTACGCTGTCCAATTTTCAGCTCTCTATGTTGAAATTGTAAGATTTTATTTTCCTTTCTCGTCTCAATTCATCGACATTTATTCACACACATACCAATTCACATACAAATTTATCCGCTCGCGATTATATTTATAATTTTTCTAAATTGATGGACTCGCAATTTGCGCTCGATTCGGGAAAAGCAGTACAGACAATTGTTCGAGCCCAATTTTCTTTTTCTTGGAGTAAATTTTACACATAAAATTTACTTATCGATTTGTGTCGAGATCCCTCGATGGCTCTCTCCCCGGGACTGGAGGGTTCTTTCGATGATGGACTTCGATTCTTTGGAGATCACTTCTCGACTCGGGCTGGCCAGTTTTTCCCGTGAGATGATGCTCGTCGAAGTCGCTGCTGATGAGTTGACCGAACCACTCGTGATGACGTCCCGGGGCCAAGAGAGCGAGATCGATCTCGAATTTTACATTCTCGGTGTCAAATTAATTTTTGGGAGTAGGGCGCCGGCTTCCCCACTCCTTTGTCAAAATCGATGAACTATAAGAACCCCTCCCCGAATAGAGTGGGATCGCAATAATAATAATGATAGCTGGTTCTTAGATCTTACAAAATGAGCAGCTGCAATAATTATTGAAAAACTAATTTTTTTATCTCCCCCTAATTAACTTTACTCAATTTTTTCTTCTAAATTCGTATAAAAATAACCGCTTTCGAATGATGTCACTCCCGACTCTGTAACTTGGAAATTCGCGATGAAATTTTAATTGTTTATGAGTAAAAATCGTACCCCATTTTTGGAGCCGTTTTTCACCCCTTTAATTATAAAAAATCGATTTGCCCTAAAGCGTTTGCGATAGTTTGATTCTTTCTGAATGATTTCGTTTTGGTTTTATTGTGCTGTGACCCCCTCCCGGTGTAGAAATTCCTTGCGAAAACTGTCGGTTTTTTAATAACAAATGGATTTTCTCGAAAACTGTCAATCCGATCGGGCTCAAATTTTGCACACTTATTGAGTGTACCGGGGCGTATATTCTGAGATTTTGAAGGCTCAACATAAATTTTTGACCTAGTAATTTGTTATAATAGAAATGGCCATTTTAGCTGGTTTTTAATTTTTTGCGGGCGAACTGATGAACCGATTTTAACTTGCGACCCGCCAAATTGTTCGTTTTTTTAATATCTAAAAATAGTTATGTGACTTTTTTCTTCTCCGATGGATAGTTTCCGCGCTATCTCGCAAAAACATGGTTTTGCCAACTTTGACCGCGTGGCAAAAAAACGCCTCCCGAAATCTGTGGTTGGAAACTATCAGGCCTTTATCAGGGACTTGAGCCCTACACGAATCCTTCGGTTAGGATCGACCTGGCTCTGTGTCACGAAAAGGGCCTTTTTCATACCCGGTTCCTGGACTAGCACACAAAGCATTCAAAAAATATTCAAAAATCTGTTCAACACTTGAACACACACACGCATACGAACGCAAACACGCACACACATACAACGTGAAAAGAAAAATTAAAAAATCCGAAGTCCTTCATAAACCCATGTTACGCGCGAAAAATAAAAAAATAAAATTATTGTGTCTCTTCTTGAGATTGAAAAATTTTCGACAGCGAAACAATTTTCTTTTCATTTCGTCTGCCGGAATCCAGCAAAGTTTTTTATAAAAATAATTTGCATGCAGAACGATTGGAAAATTGCAACAACGATTTTTGAAAAAGAAATAAATATTTTGTTGCAGTTTTTTAAGCGTCTTGACAAGAACGATGATTTCAGCAACGATGAAACGCTTTATCGATAAAAAATACAAAAAAACACAGCCAAATTCTCATTTTGCATTTTTTTTGAAAAAATAATAATAAAAATTTACTTCATAATGAAGTTTGCAATGTTGGAATGCATCGAAGAATATTGAATTTTATTGAAGATTCGTTAAATTTTCAATGTCATCCAAATTTTTCGAGCCGTTATGCATTTTGAATGGCAAAAATCAATCATTTTATCGTAATTACAGTTTGCATTTGTAAAATTATTTTAGTCAAAGATAAAAATGAGCTTCGTTGCATTCCAACGATGCAAACTTCAGAGTCATAAATTCGCTTTCAACCTTTGACAAAAATAATTATTCGAATGCAGAATTTAATTACGATGATAAAATTATCGATTTTTGCCACCCGAAAAGCATATCGACTGGAAAAATTTGCAGTGATCCTGAAGTTTCGATCGTTGGAATGCAACGAAATTCTGTTTTTTTTTCGGCAGAGCCAATAATTATTATTCAACATTCGGTCCGGCCGATAAAACGATTCTCTCTTGCGACGAAAAAGCTCAATCGAATCAAAAAATTGCCACAATTTTCAAAATTCAATAAATAAACGATGAAAGCATGTTTTTCGTTGAATCTCAACGTTGCAAACTTCAGAGTCATGATTGGACGTTGGAATGCAACGTTGGAATGCAACAAAATTCTGTTTTTTATTTTTTTTCGAAATTGCGATTCCGATTCAATATTCGGTCAGGACAATGAATCGATATTTGTTTCGGTCGTCGGCGAGCCGTTCCATCGCCAACGACTTTGAAATTTTAATTCATATTATTACGGAGAAGCCAGAAATAATTGAATAACCAGTCAACAATATCAAGAGTCGCGGTAGCGACTCGAGACAAGTACATTTTAAAAAAGTCGCTACAAGACACTTTTACACCAAGGACCGCGTTTCCAACTGTTTTAGAAAATTTTCGAAAATTGTTTCCAGAATATCTTATGAATTACAGAGTTTTGAAGGATGTTCAAGATTCACGTATTTTTTATTTTTTTTTCCTTTCGATCGTGACTATTTGTAACTCTGTAGCTTATTCCATGTTGCAGATATTAATATTTTCTTTTTTTCGTTGCATCAAAAAATTGTCCGTTTTTTCGCACAGATTTTCGATGTTTATCTGTTTTTTTCGCAGTCGCTTTCTAGTGACACTAGTAATATCTAGTGACATACACTAAATATATACCTATATTTTTTCTCTTTCGCCCGTTTCATTCATACACCAAAAACGTCAAAAAGACGATGTTTGTGACGGATAACGGTTCTGAAGATCGCGATTATTTTTAAAAGTGTGTGGTTAGAAAGATCGCGAATGTAAAAATTGTGGTTATTTCTAACAGCTGTGCGAGAAAAATCGCGGTTACGAATATCGTGAATCCATTTTTAATAGTGTGTGGTTAGAAAGATCGCGAATGTAAAAATTTTGGTTATTTCTAACAGCTGTGCGAAAAAAATCGCGCTTATGAATTTCGTGAATCCAAAAACCTCGAATATCAAATTAAAGTTAAGAAGGTCTCTGAACGACGTGATATATGGGAGCAGCAACAGTTCAAAATCTGTTGGTATTTTTTCATTCTTAATTTATATTACTTTTTTGTCACATAAATTTTTATTTAATTTCAATTTCACTTCAAATAAAATAAATTCGGGAAAGTACTGAACAGCGCTATACAGGAGCGCAGCAACAGTTCTAAAAACCCGTAAGTACTTTTATCTAGATTCGCTCTGATATCTCTTCCAATTCCAAATGTTGGAATGCAGGGAAAACTAATTTTTTTTTTATATTGGAGCACAAAATTTGCTTACAGTATATTCGTTAACTATAATGGCCCAGTCTTCTCTAGCATCCGAAAACTTAATTTAGTAGAAAAATTTGAAAGAGTGCATTACTCATCCAAATGATGATAATAAATTACTGTGTACTGTGAATTGGCGTGGTTTTTTAATTAGAATATGTTTGAATTCGTCTGTCCCCTCCACATAATTCTTACGTAAAAATTTAATCGTACGTCATTTAATTAGTGTGGCTTCCGGGAAAATTGCCAGTTGAAAATGACAAAAAGTAGACAAATCCTAGCCAAACACAGCATAAATGCTGTAAAAAAACTGAGACAAGTACATTTACTCCCGCCAAATAGTTTCGGTTGAAAATAGCCCCGTGCAAAAAATTAAAACTAATTAAACCTTTCCAAAAAACGGTTCTCTTCTCAAAAAACGTTGAATTGTGACTTGACAAAAAGTTACCAAATAATCCGAGATTCACTGAAACGTACACGATCAAGTACGCAGAGCTTTTTAATATTTCACTAGAAAAAGTTGACCACTCCAATCTTCGCAAAATTCGGGACTTCGCCAAATGTTAGTCACAGAGTACTTGTCCGGCTGACAAATGTTCAGGCTACATGTGGCTGCAAAAACCCCTTAATTTTCACAGTAAATTCACGTACACATGACTTCTGTAGCTTATCAGCCGGATTGGATAATTTTTGCACATTTCTGATGCTTCTATGGGTCTATAAGTCCCTTCCGAGCCTCAAAGATTTTTTCCGTGATTTCCTCAATTGCTAATCCAACATTTCAAGGTTCCAATTCCATTTTTCACTCGTAAAACAGCTTTAGCTAAAATTGTCTGGCCGGACAAGTACTCTGTGACTAACATTTGGCGAAGTCCCGAATTTTGCGAAGATTGGAGTGGTCAACTTTTTCTAGTGAAATATTAAAAAGCTCTGCGTACTTGATCGTGTACGTTTCAGTGAATCTCGGATTATTTGGTAACTTTTTGTCAAGTCACAATTCAACTTTTTTTGAGAAGAGAACCGTTTTTTGGAAAGGTTTAATTGGTTTTAATTTTTTGCACGGGGCTATTTTCAACCGTCTCACTTACCTGACTGGACAGTGATCCTGGTCCTTTTGCGAAGAGTTTTACTTCCTCGATATTTTCCACCAACTTCGCGATGACCGGCGCAACTCGTTGCACGGTAATTATTTTTTTTTCCCTCCCATTTTCACTCGAATCATTGAACCGTTTTTCGATTGAAGATCGAAATATTATAGAATAAAGGTATTTCAGTCGACACGGTATTTGAGTCGAGATCTTTAAAACACGGCCAAAATTTGTTGAACCGTTCGAGATAATTTAGAAATTATCGAAACGATTGCAATAAACTAGCCAAAGGACGTTTGAACGAACTGACGACACGAGTACACGTGTTAATGAAATTTAACACTGACCGCGATAGAAAATAAAGTTCTTCGCGGTTTAAGGTTTTAAACACAAACGCAACTTTTGAATCTGCGCTAAGAGAAATATTCTGTTAATTATATGTCGAAAAAAGTTCTCGATATATGTTCCGCGTGAATATTTCTTCTTGAGCCAATTTAAAGGACAATGGCGTACGAACGACACTTGTTGTGAAAGAACCTGGAAGTCGATTGTGATTGGACACTCTGTTACGTGTTGCGCGCGCCACGCGACCTGCGCTCCACGCGCAATGTGTTAGAACAATGGTTGAGCAGCAATGCGTGAGCGCATTGCGAAACTCACTGATGACGGCACGGAATATTATTTCTGGCGCGAACCTGTGACGACGTGTTGTAACGCGTATCTGGGAATGTGAAATTTCGTGTCTCTTGGTCATATGTTCGACCTCGTCTTTCAGATTGTGAATATCTATTGTCATTATATCTCTGGTTTCTTCGATAATATTGTCCGTCGTTTCTATTTCGGTAATTCTGACGTTCGTCACGGGCTATGTTTTGATTTGGCTGAGCGTTAATCCTGTTTACTTTTACTCCGCTATTTCTCGGATGGATATTGTTTCCAAATTTTTTTTCGTCTCTGTTTCGTTCGGCTCTAATCATGTCGAGATTCCCCAAAGCTTGAACTATTATGTTTGTGGCACCAAAATTTATTGTGGACAGCGTTTCTCTCACCCATGGTGGATATTGCTGGACGATATTGTAATTTACTTCGAATTCAGACAACTTCGGGATAAAAAAACGCGCTTGAGCCACCTGTTCATAGAAATAATTCTGAAGAGATTCGGAGTTAACGTTACATCTTTTTTCTATCCATTGTTTTTTGAAACGCACCCGTATTGGGATAGAATAGAATTCCTCCAAAAATTGTTTTTTGAAATCGTCGAAATTTGTAATGTTTTCTTTCAAATTAAGCCACGAGCCTGCCTTTCCCTCAAGAGCGATCTCTACAAAAGCCGTTTCCCTATCTTCGCGAACGTTTTTCATTTTTAAAAATTTTTCCATCTGGGTCATAAATTCTACCGGATTCGTCTCTATTTCATTATTGAATTTTGGAACTTTGATGTCTATTTGTGTATTGTGGGCATTACTCACGATTGTTGTTAAATCTTCAGCAACACTTCTGATGTTTGCTTGGCTTTGGCCTTGAATATTGCCGTCCCGCTGCGTCACTTGCTCCTGTTGTCGTTTTTGCTGTGCTTCAAGATTAGCCTTCATTTGCTCCAAGCTTGCTCTCTCCTGCTTGATTTTCTCCCACTCCATTTCGATAATATTTCCTTGAGACGTGCTGTCGCGTTCTCTTTCATCGTCCCTGCCTAGCACCATTTTGTCTCTGTTTGAAAAATTCAACGTTGTAAATTTTTGTTTTGAGGATCTTCCCGATTTAGTTATAAAAATTTTTTTGTTTCCGTCTGCCATACACAAACACGATCAATCTTTTCCTACTTTTTCCCTTCAACTCTTCACAAAAACAAAAATATATCCCGCTCTCATTTACTTTTCTTTTAATATTATATACTTGAATTTTGACTTTGAATGTTATTATTATTTTATCATTGCTTTGCGTGGACTCTGGCCACTTTGTTGGGCGCTATTGTGAAATTTCGTTCCTTTTTCTTTATTTGTGAGCAAAAGTTTAAATAAACATGAAAATAAAAAAAAGAAACACGAGTAAATATCGAATTATTCGCGAAGTCAAATCCACTCGATTTTATTTTTGTCGACACAATTTGTTTTTTCTTTGATGGAGCTCAGATTTTCACAATTAACTTTACACTCATTCCATACGTCCGCACTCACACACTCATTCCGTACGTTTGCACTCACACACTCATTCCATTTCTATAATTTAAGTTTTGGCTCGATTTTACAAGAAAAATAATTATCATTGATTTTTCCACGTGGAGGAATAATTGAAATATTGCGACTTATCTAAAATATTGTGGCGATCTCGTGTTGGCTCCTGCCCTGGGACTAGGATCCGGAGTCGAAGGAGGAAATCTCTCACGTTTTTCTCGAATTATGTGATTCTGAAGGACTGGCCAGTCTTCGTAGATTTTGATGGTGATGATGACCGTTCCCGTTGACGTCCCAGAGCAGAGAGAGCGAGCTTTCCTCGGGCAGGGAAACTCCTGAGGCTCCTCTTCGACCGAGAGTGGGGAGAATCGACGTTTTGGAAATCGGTATTTATTATCGATAGATTTTCGGGCGCGAAATTACGTCGGCTATGAATTTTACGTGTTACAGTGTGTACACGAGCGCGAAGAAAAAATTCACTTTTTCCATCGAACGTAAGTATGACGTCAAAAATTATTTCCTTCTTGTTGTTTCTTTATCGCGTTGAAGTAAAATTATTAACAATATTGCGGTAAAAAATAATTACGTGTTGAAGTTGTCCCTAAAAATTTACGCGGAATAATTTATATGCTGTCGAAAACAATAGGTTAATGATCGCGGAAAATTTTTGTTGACAAATAATTTGCTTGCAGTAAAAAGAAATGAAAACTTAGAACCCACGTAAGTAACACGTGAAGAATTTCATGACTCTGAAGTTTGCATCGTTGGAATGCGACGATATTCGTTTTTATCTTTGGGGAAAATAAATGTCAAATGATGTACTTGTCCCGAGACTCTACCGCCCAGTCTCTTGATTCGAATGCAGAATGTAATTACAATGATAAAATGATCGAATTTCACCACCCGAAATGCAAATCGGTTCGAAAAATTTGGTTAAAACTGACAATTGAACGAATGATCAATGAAATTAAATATTTTTCGTTGCATTCCAACGTGGCAAATTTCAGCATCATAGAATGTCGTTTTTCTCTTTCTCGTTTTCTCTTCTTCCTTCGTTATTGAGGTTATAGACGGATAGTTAAAAAAATATGAACAATAACCGTAAAATGTATCCGATTTACTATATTTTATTCCTTCATAGTCCAGAGCGAGAGGAAGGAAAAATCCCCTGGCAGAGCGCAGCGACAAAGTGCCTGTGCACTCTACCAGGGAATGGTGCGCAGCGAGGGAGGAAAAGAACCTGCGCTGTATTCCGGTGAAGATAATTTGTTTGCTTCGCAGCGCTGAGAAATTTTTGTCACTTCGCAGCAAGGAGACATTTTTATGTTTCCTCGTTCACTTCGCAGCGAGGAAAATGATTCTGAAGTTTGCATCGTTGGAATGCAACAAAATTTTTTTTTTAATTGGTAAAAATAATTATTTTAATGGAGAATTCAATTACGATGATAAAATAATCGATTTTTTCTACCTCAAAAAGTATATGCGCTCGAGAAATTTGGATTATTCTGAAAATTCAATAAAACGTCAATAGAAATATATGTTTTTTTTCTGATTCCAACGTTGCGAACTTCAGTTTCATCGAGGAAACATTTTTAAGTTTCCTCGCTGCGAAGTGACAAAAATTTCTCAGCGCTGCGAAGCAAAACAAAAATCCTTTCTCGAATACAGTGTGGAATCTTTTCCCCTTCGCTGCGGACCATTCATAAAAAATTAAAAGCAATTCAAATTTTGTGTGGATGGTGGTACGCAGAGATTAGAGGACAAAGATATTTTGCTGCGTACAATATGACTCTGACGTTTGCATCGTTGGAATGCAACGAAATTTATTTTTATCTCGGTCAAAAAATGGTGCTGAAGTTTGCAACGTTGGAATGTATCGAAAAATATTGAATTTTATTAAAGATTCGTTCAATTTTCCATGTCATACAAATTTTTCGAGCCGATATGTTTTTCGAATGGCAAAAATTGATCATTTTATCCTTGTCATTACATTCCGCATTTGAATAATTATTATGATCCTGCAGTTTCCAACGTTGCAATTCAACGAAATTTAGTCATTTCTTCAGCAGAGCTCATAATTTTCATTCAATTTTTGTTCTAGCCACTAAAAAGATTTTCTCTTGCGACCCAGAAATTGAATCGACACAGAAAATTAACTTGATTATCAAAATTCAATAAATAATCAATAGAAAACAATATTTCTTGTTGAATCTCAACGTTGCAATCTTCAGAGTCATTAATTAATGATGCTGAAGTTTGCAACGTTGGAATGCAACGAAAATATTTGATTTTATTGATGATTCGTTCAATTTTCTATTTAAACCAAATTTTTCGAACCGATATTCTTTTCGGCTGGTGAAATTCGATTATTTTATCATCGTCATTACATTCTGCATGTAAATAATTATTTTTCCCAAAGATTGAAAAAATTCCGTTGCATTCCAACGATGCAAACTTCAGAGTCATAATTAATTATAATTGACTCCCGTGTATAATTGTAACTAGACATTAAAGATTATTTTTTGAACAGGAGAATGGATGGGATGCAAGCCGGAGCTGGAAGGGCAGCAGGACGGGGTCCGGAAGTTCCACCGGTCCGCTCAGAGGCGGAACAAGAGGTCCACTTATGGCAGCGGGAATTACAATTGCTGCAACAGCTGCGGGAGTTGCGGGAGCGCCAGCAGCCGCAGCTGCAGCAACAACAGCAGACGCAGCAAGAGCAGCCGCAGCAACAGCAGCAGCCGCAGCAACAGCAGCGGCAGCAACACCAGCAGCCGCAGCAACACCAGCAGCCGCAGCAACAACACCAGCAGCCGCAGCAACAGCAGCCGTAGCAACACCAGCAGCCGCAGCAACACCAGCAGGCGCAGCAACAACGGGAGCAGCCGCAGCAACAAGAGCAGCAGCCGCAGCAACAACAGCCGCAGCCGCAGCAACAACAGCAGCTGCAGCAACAATCGTGGCTGAACGAACGACCGCAGCCGCATCACCCGCATGCGTATTGGCAGCAACATGCACTGCTGCAATGGCAGCACCAGCCACAATGGGAGCAGCAGCAACAACGTCCGCAGCAGCAGCAGCAGCAGCAGCAACAACAACCGCTGCAGTGTTACTGCGAGCCAGAATGGCCGCCTCAAAATTATATTGAGTTATTAGAGTAAGTAACTAGAACTAATGCCTCTGAAGTTTGCATTGTTGGAATGCAACGAAATTCGTTTTTATCTCGGACAAAAATAATTATTCGAATGCAGAATGTAATTACGATTTTTGCCATTCAAAAAGCATATCGGCTCGAAAAATTTGGATGACATTAAAAATAGAACGGATCTACAATAAAAATAAATATTTTTCGTTGCATTCCAACGTTGCAAACTTCAGCATCATGTAAATATGACTCTGAAGTTTGCAACGTTGAGATTCAACGAAAAATATTGTTTCTATCGATAATTTGTTGAATTTTGAAAATCGTCGCTATTTTTCGTTTAGATTGTGTTTTTGGAACTCGAGAGACGGTCGTTTGATCATCTGGGCTGAATATTGAATAATAATTATAAGCTCTGGTGAAAAAAAAACATAATTTCGTTGCATTCCAACGATGCAAACTTCAGCGTCATATAGTAAATGAGCCTCGCTGGAGAACGAACAGATTTTTTTTTTTATCAACGTCTCATTGTGTTTACATTACAGAGCCTATCATCTTCTGGAGCGCCAATATGAAGAGGTGATGGCCCAAAAAACAACTGCCTGCAATGTAAGTAGAAGTAATAATTGATCACAATTGAAAAATGATGCTAAAGTTCACAACGTTGCAAGGCAACGAAAAATATTTGATTTTATTGATAGTTCGTTTAATTTATGACTCTGGAGTTTGTATCGTTGGAATGCAACGAAATTCTTTTTATTCTTTGGCAAACATAATCATCTAAATGCAGAATGTAATCACGATGATAAAATGATCGATTTTTGCCACCCGAAAAGCATATCGGTTCGAAAAATTTGGTTGACATTGAAAATTGAACGAATTATCAATAAAATGAAATATTTTTTGTTGCATTCCAACGTTGCAAACTTCAGCATCGTTCAATATATCTCTGAAGTTTGCATCGTTGGATCGCAACGAAATTCATTTTTATCTTTGACAAAAATAATTATTCAAATGCAAAATGTAATTATACGATAAGAAAATGATCCATTTTTGCCATTTGAAAAGCGTATCGGCTCGAAAAATTTGGATGACATTGAAAATTGAACAAATCTTCAATAAAATTCAATATTTTTCGATGCGATCTAACGTTGCAAACTTCAGCATCATTTAAAAAAGGGAATCAAGAAAGAAAATTTGGAAAGAAATCCCGTGATTCATCAAGGTACAAAAAAATATATATTTTTTTAGTTGAAAAATCGTTTCCGTTAAATTTTTGATCGTATTCCAACGACCCGATCTTCAGTATTTTTGATTTAATAAATGTCGCATCTTTTTGTTTCAGAAATTCTACGCAGAAAAGAAAACCGCGACATACTGGCGGAAGAAGTATAACGCGTTGAGGAGGGCGATGCAGTTGATGGAACTCAATAAAAAAATTACTACAAATATTACGCAGCGTTACACTCCATTTTTCAAATTTCATTCTACCCCTTGCACGGATGACTCTGAAGTTTGCATCGTTGGAATGCAACGAAATTCGTTTTTAATCGTTGGCAAAAATAATGATTTAAATGGAAAATATAAAAACGATGATAAAATGATCGATTTTTGCCATCCGAAAAGCATATTGGGTCAAAAAATTTGGATGAAGTTGAAAATTGCATGAAATCACCAACAAAATCAAATATATTTCGTTGCATTCCAACGTTGCAAACTTCACCACCATCAAATATGACTCCTGAAGTTTGCAACGTTGAGATTCAATGAAAAACATTTTTTCTATTGATTATTCATTGAACTTTGAAAATCGTGCCAATTTTTTGAGTCGATTTAGTTTTTTCGTCGCAAGAGAGAATTGTTTTATTGGCCGGACAAAATATTGAATTATAATTATTAGCTCTGCTGAAGAAATAACAGAATTTTGTTGCATTCCAACGATGGAAACTTCGGGATCATCGCAACATCCAGTGTTTTTCAACCATTTTCCCATCCGAAATCTGAATGAGTATATAAGCTATGGGGATTCTAATTCACATTCCACCCCCACTCCAACCCCCCCCCTTTTTACCTCCCCCTTTTTATGACCCCAATAAATGACGTCATCCCCGCCCCCCTTTTACCTCCCCCTCTTTTATGACCTCGCCCACTTCCCCGACGATCCACCACCCCCTCCCACCCACCCCCCCACCGCCCCCTCCCACTTTTGCTGGCAAGTAGCATCAAATGCACCCACCACCCCCTCCCGACCGCCCACCACCCCCCTCCCGCCCACTCACCACCCACTGAGAGAAAGTTAAGTGCTTTTGAGATAAGGATCGCAGTTAAGTGATTTTATTGGGGGGGTCACTGAGAGAAAGTTAAGTGCTTTTGAGATAAGGATCGCAGTTAAGTGATTTTATTGGGGGGGGTCATAAAAAAGGGGGGTGAGATACGCCGTTAAGTGCACTGATACCGATCAGCAGCATCCGGTGGCGAGAGTCGCATGAGTCATCCCAAGAAATACCGTCGGTGTGCGAGCGAGGGATGAGTCACCCCACCCCAACTGAGTGAGACCCTTTTCCCTTGAGATAAATAAGTTTTCGATAAGGATCGCAGAGGCCCCAGGTAACCCAGCTAAGTGGGGGGAATTTTCCAGCCGAGCGCGCGAGCAAGAGATAAGTCCCCCCTTCCGGCGCTTACCCTTTCGAGAGAAAGTTAAGTGCTTTTGGATCGCAGTTAAGCGCTATTCATAAGGATGAAAGTGCTTTCGATAAGGATCAGCTACATCCGGCGTCCTTCCCCCAGCGAGAGTCGCATGAATCATCCCTAGCTCGATTTTCCGTGAGTCCCCAGGTAACCCAGCGGAGTGGCGTCCACTTTACCCTTTCGAGAGAAAATTATATCGTTTCCCTTGAGAGAAAGTTAAGATCTTTTGATAAGGATCATAGTTAAGTGCTATTCATAAGATAAAGATGAAAGTTAAGTGCTTTTGATAAGGATCAGCAACATCCGGTGTCCTTCCCCCAGGGAGATTCGCATGAGTCATCCCTAGCGGAATTCGAGTCCCCGAGCTCGTGGGCGAGAGATGAGTCACCCCCCACATACCTGAGTGAGGAAAGCTGGGACTTTTTCGGACCCAGGTAACCCAGCGAAGTGGCGTCCACTTTACCCTTTCGAGAGAAAGTTATATCGTTTCCCTTGAGAGAAAGTTAAGATCTTTTGATAAGGATCATAGTTAAGTGCTATTAATAAGATAAAGATGAAAGTTAAGTGCTATTCATAAGATAAAGATGAAAGTTAAGTGCTTTTGATAAGGATCAGCAACATCCGGTGTCCTTCCCCCAGGGAGATTCGCATGAGGCATCCCTAGCGGAATTCGAGTCCCCGAGCTCGCGAGCGAGAGATGAGTCACCCCCCCCCCCCCCCCATACCTGAGTGAGCAAAGCTGGGACTTTTTCGAAGATGAGTCACCCCCTCAACGACGTGAGACCCTATCTTGGGTCAATCGCAAAGAGTTGTCTTCCTGAGCGAGCGAAGCTCGCGAGGGATTATTCATCTCGATCTTGGATTAGTTGTGAGCTCGCGCGATGAGTCAGCAATGAGACAAACCGTAATCTGGAGATGTGCACTTTCACTCGCTTTTACCAAACAGTTTTAAAGTCATAAAGTTTATGAATGCAAGGATTCTCAAAATTACTTCGACTTTTCCAAACGTCTCGAGATGCATCTATTTTTTTATTTTCAGTCTGAAGATTTATAGCTATCTCAGGTAGAAAAACCCTTCTGGCGAGGAGTTCGCTATATACCCCCACTTTTCTCGAAAACCTTAGATTCTAATCAGTATAGGGTTACCGTCTAGCCGTTACTCTAAAGGTTTTTTTATTTTGTCTCATTAGACTTCGAGTTGACGTCAACATGGATAGATGTGCTAGTGTATATACAATTCATCCGTTGAAAAATGTATTGGACTTGACAAAAAATGAGCTAGAATCAATACCTAAAGCTATGCTATTAAACCATTACAGTGCTTACATTAGGAAATTGTGGGATCGGTTGCCTGAAAGATTGCAGTCTGATAGTGAGGTAGCATCGTACTGTGAGTGTCGTGATCATTTCAATCAAGTGTGGGAGTGGGGGCACGTTGACGCGTATGGGCCTAGTCGTCGAGACTGTGAAAAGTGTTGGATTATGGAGAAGCTTGTTTATGATTATGCAATTCAACGCATAAAAAGCCCCACAGAATTGACGAAAAGTGATCTTTTAATTATTTCACCCACAACATTTAAAAGATATTTCAGTGAATTCACCGATATCTTGTGGGATGGAATGCCAAGCTATTATCAATGTGATCGTGAAATTAGATCGTATCGTCGTTGTTATGAACATTGGAATATGACGGGTGATTGCATAGATGGTCCAACACCACAACGTCGTAACTGTAGAAAGTGTTGTGAGACTGTCGAACCTTTATGCACCTGTCTTGGATGCAGGCGCCAGAGGCGATAAGGATGCCGCGAACAAGTTTGAACCTGTTTGAGAAGCAAGGATACCTCGGTGAAAGATGCTGCTAACAAGATTGAGCCTGTTTTGAGAAGCTAGGATACCTGCGTGAAAGATAAGAGGGCTGCGAACAAGTTTGAACATGTTTGGGATGCTGAGTATGAGGGATGCTGAGGAGAAGGGGATGCTGAGTGGGAGGGATGCTGAGAGAAGGGGGATGCTTAGGAGAAGGGATGACTGATACAAATAGAAGAGCTGAGAATAGGAGCCAACTCATTCTTACATCAACCTCGTACAGTACACATCTTCGAACCATGGATTTTGCCAGCATCAACGAAATTACGCAACAGTCTGAATTTCTGCCCACGAAGAAACTCAAAGACCTTCAAGTCAAAGGCAATTACACCGTCAGTGATATTCGACTAATCAACACGAAATATGGAGATCGATACGTCGCCGAGATCAAGGGTGAATTCAACATTTTCCTGCCCGCTCGAGTCGTCAGAGCATTTCAACAAAATACCTCAATGTTCGAGGAGTTGATGAAGACCGCACGTGCAGGCCAACTTTCCATAAAGTACCTCGGTGGAAATTTAAATGGCATTGAATTTCACAAAATTTGAAATGCATCGAATCTTAAATATCGGTTGGAATTCAATCTGAATTCATGTAAAATTGTAAAATGTTGATGTGATGTAGGAGGAGGAGGAGGAGGAGGATGAGGAGGAGGATGATGAGATGGGCGAGTTAATAAACAGCAAAAATATTTTGAAAAATGTATTATTTATTCAAACACCCCTCGTTTACACAAGTTATTATAAACATAGAACCAGCTTTTGAGCGATTTAACATTCATCATCGCGCAATTAGCGTTTGCAGTGTGGTGGTGGTGGTGTGGGCAATTGGATGGAGTTTTCAGCAACTCCTTCAAGGATGGGCAGTCAAGGGTCTCCAAGTCGATAATGTCCATTGAAAGGAAGCTCTCAAGCCATAAAGATTTTTGTCCGCCTTTAACGTAGACAACTCGAGCTCGTTGTAAAATTCCTTGGACTAATGGTTTCACTGCGTCGTAGACTATGGTTCCACATTCCCATGACATGCCATGGTAATTACGCTCCAACCACTTATTCATTATTTTATATTTAGATGGTAAATAATTCCATGCGTATGGCGGCTTGAAGAAGAGCGTCAAGGGTTCAGAATTTTTCTCGTCCGCACGAATGATGGAAATTTCCTTGAGAATAAATTCATTGTTGGGTCCCTTGAAACCTTGCAGATCGGCGATAAACTCCATCTCGACTGATGCTCCAGCATCCACCACCACACCTTTTTATACCAATTTTTTAACCCCACCACTCAATGGCTTATACTCTACGACGCGATCATGTAGAACGAGACAGTATGCACATGTGTGTGCAGGGATGTTGGTTTTTGTCTCAAACTCTAGGCGGACATCCACCGGTCCGGATTTCAGAGAATCATTTTGTTTGGAGCAGTCGATTACGATGAGAGGTGCATGCATGAGAAAATCGGTTTTACTCAACCACGGCTCAGCCTCCCTGCCATAATACTCTGATTGAAAGTTTGTGTACATCTCATAAAGTAGCGCATACTGATTTTGTTGGATATTTAAATTCATATTGCCATATGGATAACATTGCGAATTCAAGTATAATTTCACATCGGTTATATTGCAGTGATCGAAAGCGCTCGCATTCTTAGCCACAGCATTTTTACGTCCAGTTTGCATTGCGAGAATTACATAGCGTGGTTTCTCCAATTGTGTTGAAGTTTTGACGGACCATACGTGCTTGGAGGTTGCGGGGAGCATTGGATATTCATACAATTCCCACGTGCGATAACTCATTGAAATTGGTGTGTCTTTAGCAATAAACTTTAAAAGTTGAATTTTTCGTTGATCTCCAACAGTCACATACGGTACGAGCCATTCAATTTTCCGCAGAATAAGTCGATCCCGGGGAAAAAAACCCTGGACAAGTACATTTGTTGGTGACCCCCGTTTCCATTTGTCTTTATAGAAAAATCTAACGCCCCTAAACAAGAAACCTCCAATATAATGAAGAATAGAAAGAAGCCTTCGAAAAAAAGTTGATGATTTTCGCTCAGCACCAAAAATTCTGATATCTATAAAAGGACAAGCATTCCAAGCTCAACCAACTCAAGTTTGCCATCGTACGTTGAACGGATGAGCGGATGCGCACAGAGTACTTGTCCGGCCCGAAATTTTTTATTAAAAGTGCTCTCATGAGTTGAACTTGATATGATATAACGTATTTTTTGGTCTCATCTCAAAAATCTTCTTAGAAAAGACACGCGAAAGGTCAGTGAAAATCTCGAGTCAATCAAGGTTCTTTCCTAAGACGATTCAACACGTCTCAAAAAACTTCATACAAAAAATACAAAACTAAAGTTTGCCATCGCATGTTGCACGGATGCGCACATGGTACTTGTCCAGCCCGAAATTTTGAATTAGACTGCTCACATTAGTTGAACTTGACATAACGTAATTGTTGGGTCTCAGAAATCTCCTTAGAAAAGACATGCGAAAGCTTAGTGCAAATCTCGAGTCAATCGAGGTTCCCTTCTAAAGTGATTTATATTTCAAGTTAATACAAAAAATTTCGGGCCGGACAAGTACTCTGTGCGCATCCGCTCATCCGTTCAACGTACGATGGCAAACTTGAGTTGGTTGAGCTTGGAATGCTTGTCCTTTTATAGATATCAGAATTTTTGGTGCTGAGCGAAAATCATCAACTTTTTTTCGAAGGCTTCTTTCTATTCTTCATTATATTGGAGGTTTCTTGTTTAGGGGCGTTAGATTTTTCTATAAAGACAAATGGAAACGGGGGTCACCAACAAATGTACTTGTCCAGGGTTTTTTTCCCCGGGAGGGGATTTTTTCCGCGGATATCATTTCTTTTTTCTGAACACTCTCAAAACCTAGAGTTTTTACATATTTGCATAATGATAACATCGTGAATTTATTTCAATGATTCGAATTGGTTCCTACTCTCCACTCCACTCATGTGACGTCCGATTATGAAACCAATTATTTGCCATGATTCACTTTCAGTTGAGTTGCTCTCTCTATTGCAATGTTCAATTTCTGTGGTGAAAAGGTTCTATCTATACAATATGAGCTTTTCAAACTTATTGTTAAAAGGAGCCTCAGAATTACAAGTTTCTATAAGGCGAGATGCCTGAAAAGTGTAATGTATCATCATTGGCTCATTAAGTCTTATATTTCTTTAAATACTGATCAATCAATTAATATTATTCGTATTAAGATTAAGGTGATTGATGGAGACATAAAAGTTTAGAAGGCAAAGAGATTTTTGTATGCGATGATAGAAGATACCGGATAAAGAACTACTATCAAAATAATAAATTTCTAATCTTTGGTAGAGTTACTCTCCATTCAAGTCGGGTTTTTTCAATCTACTCGATACGCACTTTTTCTCTTATACTGTCTATCAAGGGATGAACTATCGATGGATAAGTGAGTTTTTTTTATTAATACTTTGTTCTCTTTGGTTTTATTTATCGATAACAGTGGTAAAATGTCTATCCAAATCGAGTATATTAACATTATCTTTCACAGTGCTGTATTTATTTCGATAAGAAAAACATATAAGCATCATTTGCATTAACGGGCCAGGTTTTCTTTTCAATGGTAGTATCATCTACCTTCATCCAAGTCGAACGGCCCTGACGTATCATGCATGTGTAGTGGCCAGTGTCGATATTTTCACCATGATGAAATATTGCACTAATCACGTTGTATGTCTGGCCACACAATTTTATCTTCGAGCTAGGCACAGCCTTGATTTTGCAACGCTTTTTCCTTTGCTTGCCTGTTTTGAGATCAACTGATGATATTGCCAATAGAATTACTACTACTTTTTGGACGGTAGTCAACGAGAATCGCACATCCCTTCTCTTGGCAGGACAATTATTGCAGGGAGAATCAGCTGGTTTCCAGTGTTCTAAATTGCCATCGATAACTTCCTGGAGTGTCAACGTTTTTTTCGAGTTCGACACATCTACAATCAAAACATTTCTACGTTCTTCTGTTGAAGTGGTCGTATATTCGCAGGCTTTACAACGAGCCTTCGTCAAAAGTTGAAATTCTACAACGCTCTTAATGCACGGCACCGCTTGGCACACGCTATTGAAAAACTTCAATGCATCTTGCCTAACGGGTTCAACGAATGACTCACCAATAGATTTTCGAACTGAATTCAATTGCAACGAAGGGCTGTCTTTGTTTCTATAGATATTTAATAAAGCCGCAAGGGGTTGACAATCGTTTGCTTTTTGAAGCAATGTTACTACAATAGGCTCGCAGTTGAAAATGCATTGAATGACAGAATTAGCATAGCACGATGTTCCGTCATTATTTAGGAATCCAGTGATAGTCTTGTTTCGCTGATGACAAGTTTTGTCATCCTGTATTTGCACATCGTCCAAATCTTTAGGCACAGCCCAAATAACGTCACGCGTTTTAGTTCCTCGACTATCTGGAATCTTTATATTTTCAAGGTCTGGCCGATATAACTTTCTTAACCGATTATATTCGTTGATACATAAAGGATTGGCACGAATCGAATGTGGATCGAAATTTATCAAATGTAATCCATCGAGAGACGTTACTCGCGACAGAGCTACATAAATTTGACCACAACTAAATACTGAATTTCCACACTCCATAACAGCATGTTTCAAACTCAATCCCTGACATTTGTGAATTGTAATACCATAGCTAAGGCATATGGGAAATTGTCTTCGTACCACATATACACCGTCAATGACTTGAAATTTGACACTTACACGTTCTATATCATATTGTGTACCGTTCGATAGGGCAATTGTCACTTTTTCAATTGTACTCTTATCTAAAGATTCGGAAATTGCAACTATCGTACCGATTGTCCCATTTACGAGACCTACCGTAACATCGATATTTCGTCGCAGCATAACTTTGGCACCAATTTTGACAGCGATCAACCGAGAAAGTCCTGCCGTTTGACTCGCGTCATCCTCCCACCGCTGTAAAATTTTTGTAATTCTGGTTTTAAGTGATGGTTTGTCGATTATGTCTTCGGATATTAGTTCAATTACTTTTGATGGAATCAAGTCTAGCATTGCCTCATTGAGCACATCACACATCCGATTAATTGGCATTAAGCAAACTGCATCACTGGGTAAAGAATTAATATAACGGCACATCTCCTCGATTCTATCACAGATTTTGGAAGATTCCAATTTGATTTTTCTGGACTCCAACATCTGCATACCCTCACTATCTATGCAGCCAAACCGAATTTTCGAGAGCATGTCTCGATATGATGAATCATTTTGTTGGCGCATGTTGATAGACAATTCATCATACTTGAATAAATTACCCCACAGATCGGTGGTACCTAGCGACCCGATCAATTTTTCCACCTTCTCGTTAGAAAGTTTCATAAATACGGGTTCTTCACGAACAGGTGGTAGTTGTAACAAATCACCAAAAACTATAATATGTTTTTTTCCAAACCAACCATCTTCGACTTCAGCACTGTTGAAAATTTCAGTGAGTCTCAAATGAATGTACATCAGGGTAATATTCGAGACCATGGATATTTCGTCAATAATAATAAGATCAACGTTTTTCAAAGTGTCTCTAATGACTTTTAAAGCAGCATCCGACAATTCCTTGTATTTTGGCGTCTGATTATGTTCAACCGGTAATTGGAACAACCTATGTATGGTGAAACCGTCTATATTAAATGCAGCTATTCCAGTGGGTGCGGTTACAGCCGAATCTTTACCTTTAACTTGCTTGAGCCAGCAAGTTAAAGTTTTTATCAAAAAACTTTTACCTGTTCCACCTTCACCGCTCACATACAATCGTAATATTTCACTGGAATTCATTGTTTTCGTAACCAAGTCGAAAATACGTTTTTGGTCTGCGTTTAATTCTTGGATCATTTCTGTAATATTAAGCTCTTTATGACCCTCGTTCGCGACTAAATTAACAAAATCTTTCATCGCTTCGCCAGCTTCAACAGGATCGCATCCATGTGGGACATTATCTGAATCGGAATGATTTTCCTGATCTTTGTCCAGTTCATCCATTTTTTGCTGAACTAATTCTTTGACTTTTTCCATGTTTTTCGCGATTTCGGACAAACGCTCATGATATTCAGCGGCCATAGGCAATGAGTCGTGCACTGAACAATATGACGCAGTATATGTTTCCTCATCATTCTTAAGTTCAGTCACGTTTCGCCATGGCTGGAATAACACCAGTAACGAATAAAAGTATTTTTCGGGATTAGTTATGGGATCATATTGATAATGATTAATTAGATAGCCACGTTCGCGTTTCCGTAGATACGAGCCAGGTTTCAATTTGTAAAATACAACATTTTTCCGTTGAGGCATGGTATTTACTATGTCATACCACTTTGCATAATCATAAAGACACAGGCTGTCTAATTCGACAGGTCTCTTTGGATAATTTTCGATTAAGCCGTCATAAAAAATATCGGTAGATTCCGCGTCCATAGCCTCCACTACTTTGCGGGGCTTGACTCGTCTACTTCTGGTAATATTAATATCAACCCACCGGATGACCGTTTCGGGATCGGTTTCAAACAAAGAATAGCCTAACAATGTATCAGCTGCTTCAAGTGCTCCACATTCTCGACTATTCAATCCACGCATTCCAATATTCCAAAGCCTACTGGCTACAGATTTCGTACTATTCATTTGATCGAAAGTCACCCCGACATGCGTTTTTTCTGATTTGGAAATATACTTGGTAATATACCAAGCCAACGATGACGACTCTTCTCCTACGAATGAAATGTCCATATTACCCTCCCACACTGTCAATACAGCAGGGTTGTAGTTATTTATATTAACTTCATCAAGACCACGAGGATTGTCATAAAGTTGGCATTTTGATTTCAACTTTCGCCTTCCGGCAATGGATGTTTGAACGTCCCTGATAATCCATTCGTTAGTTACCGGTCTTGGAAATGAAAAGCGACAAACTTTACGATTTCCGCCTTCACCCTTCGTTCCTACCGATTTAGTACGCATACAGTAAGAATTGTGATGATGACTCTGATGTGTTGTAACGCGACGGTACAACGTGGGCGAAACTTTTGGATTCGGCATTCTACAAGTCACGTATGTTTTAATGAAGTCAACGACTTCTTCGTTCGAGTTTTTTCCAAGAATTGGAGCATTCTCTATCCATATAAGTGAATGGAAATGTTGGGTGCCTCTTCCTTGATACTCTCTTCTGATTACATAATGTAATACTTTTCCGATCGGATTGTCGTTTGACCTGAGAAAATCGACCATTGCGCGGAATTCGTTATTTATAAATATCGAAGCTGATACAGGATCAGCGTTTATGAGTTCGCTCAACGATTTATTACCTTCCACTGAGGGGTTCATTTCTCGTAAGAATTCCGATAATCTATCCCATTGCCACTCACTCGGACTCAATGTGAGAAACCATGTCGGAGGTCCATAATTTCGTAGCATACAATTCAAATTACTTCGCGGTATTTGCCAATACTGTTCGGTATTTCGAAGTTTTGAAAATATTGTCGACAAATTTCCTTCCAACTCTCCTTTCATCAAATGTGCCAAGTAGGAAGCAGATGTATATCGCATGCGTCCATCGGTTACGTTAAGTTTATGAAATATACCACTCTGTAATTGTCGAATATTATGTGCATTCAAAAGAAAGAATATATATTGTTGGTTTAATCGGAATTGGCTGTTCCTTGACAAAATGCGCAATTTCGCATATTCAAAGCTCGAAAGATGGACAGGTCTTTCCTGATGTTCTCCATTGATCCCATCAGGATATATATCTGGGAAACACAATAAATCTAGGATTTTGTGCCGATTATCCAATGGTTCATCATGAACTTTCAACATCTGATAAAGCTCTGTTGAAGTTTTGTTTTCTTTGGCAGCATGCATTCGAATAATAGTGTACTGTTCATAATAAATATCGGAGGGTGTCATTTGTGTCAATAAAGCTCTCGCGCGGCCCTCTATCGGCTTAGTTGGAATTGCTGTTTGGATACCAGGACCTTGTTGATTTTTTTTTTCACACTCCTTAAGATCAACGTCAATATCTTGTTGGGTTTCCATTTGACGATCCTCAGGAACGATATCTGGGTCGTCAATATCATCATCACTGGTACATTCTGGGGGAATTTGATATTCAACCTCAGGGAGATTTGTGTCTAGCAAGTCCGACCATCGCTCGGGTAATTTTATTTCGCTATAAAGGGGATTATTCTTATTCAACCATAAAAGGGCATCAAATACTTTTTTCTTGTCAACTATCGATTCCCAAACTTTTTTACTTTTAGTAGGAACGCCACGAACTAATATGTACAATTCATGATTCACATTGATTGGACTTGTCGAGGGACAAATTTTTTCCAATGTTTTTTCTAGTGGTAAAGGTAAGTGAAAAGCTCGCCCCTGAGCTTTACTATACATTTTTCGGTGAGGTATATTTTTTTTATGAACTGTTCCCATTTTGACAACTGTTTGGAATGCTTTGGCTCTTTGAATCAAGATTTTTTCATATTCATTCAAGTCTGTGAGGTGAGAAGGCGCCGCACAGACTTGTAAATTATTGAGAATACATGTTGGAGGGATATATCCAGAGCGAAGTTTCGTCAAACAATACTGACAAATGTAATCCGAATTACAGTCTTCATTTTTTTCAATAAAGACTTTTAAATCATCCCAAATCTGTCCAGTCGGTACGATACGTAAATTGCTAAGTTTCCTGACGTCTGTCAAACAACACAGCTTTTGACACGACATACATGGGAAGCGTGGCAGATTTGATGTTTTTTTCTCAAATGCTTTAAAAGCCTGTCCATATTTGCTAAGTAAAGCATCTTCGTCCAATAGTATTTCATCAGTACTTTGGAAATGAGTTGCATTTTCTTTCGCTTTTTCCGCAATTTCTTGCAACTCCTCAACATTCATCGTATCTAAAGCGTTATCAATCTTCATTACGTGTCGGAGCAGCCCTGATATACTATAAAATAATCGTTTTAGCAATCTGACTTGCGGAAAATGCGGTGATAAAAATTCTAAAGACAGCAGCAATGATTGGCATAGGTGAGGCTGCATATAGCATGCTTGGCTATGACCAATCCTACCTTCAATGTGTTTTACCGTACATTTACGAATTTTAGGTAGAACCGTTTTTAACTTGCGCATGGAGATATCACGCATAATGATCATGAACTTTTCAAACTTATTTAAAACAACATCATCCGGAATTCTGCAATGTTCGGAACAATCCCATGTCCGAAACTTACTGCGGAACTTTTTCGTTTTCGTTATAAGTAACGGTAGCACGTTTGTTGCTTTAGCTGCAACATTTAGAATGATAGGCTCAGTGATAGTTCGAGGATGCACGTAAGCGGTTTCTTCGTAATACGGTTCGGACCGTGCTGTATGCTTTCTGATAGATCCGCACAAAGCAACTATTCGACCATTCTCATCGGAATCTGATACAGCAGCCTTAAGTGTTAAACAAATTTCAGCTTTGCGTTTCAGTTTTTCTAAAGCTTGTCTGAGTGCAAAAATCTTTTTACCTCTTAATCTGAAGGACCATTTAATAATGCGCTCTGCTTCAAAGGAACATCCGCCGAACGAATTCAGGCCCAATTTTTCTGTCAGTCGCCTGACATACACTCCTTTAGTAGCAGTCGTTTTTACGCTATCATTAGTTTCGCGAATTCGGTAATACTTCCGAGATAATGATTTGGCTTTCTGTAACTTCAGTTTTATATTAATATGCGGTACAGTTTTTCGGAAAGCTTTCTTCGCGCGGGACTGAATAGTATTTGCAGCTATAAGTTTTGGACGTTTTGAAGCATTTTTAAGCACCGCATCATTGGAAATGCAAATTTTTCTTTTTCTACATCGATTATCAGTAGATATACCTTTTCTGATATCGTCCGAAGAATGAACCGATAGTAGAAATTTCGATTGTTGATGACGATTATCAAGTTGTGTATCGATGGAAATTGAATTCATACACTTTTTTTCATCTTCACTACCTTCCTCCTGGTTTATTTGTAAAGGAGTGCTATTTGAGACTGAACATTTCAAAAGTTTTTGACGATTCCCAACCGTAGCATCGATTGAAATCGAATTCTTACGCTTTTCCCTCTTGCCAGAATCGTTTATGAGTGGAATAACTGTCTTTTTTCTGACGGTGATTACTGAACGTTTTTTGCCACTCGCTATATAAAAATTTTCATTATTTTCCTTATTTTCAAGACTACCGAGGAACTTATCGTTTTTCGTTTTATCGCCCAAATGTTTGTCATTAGTCCCAGCTAAAGTAACAACTTTGGATGGTACAAGTTTTTCCTTGCTAGAGCTTGTTTTTTGGATTTCTGCCATGATGGGAGATGTGAGATCAATGAATTTTGCCGGCACATTCAGTTGAGGTATAGAAAAAACCGGGGAATTGTGATCAGAAAGCACTAATTTCTCCACCACATTACGCGAATTCGACACTCCGCAGATTTTCGCTACCTGCGAAGAATCAAGTTCGCGAGGAAAGTGGTTGTCACCCATAACAGTCAGCTCTCGTTTTATTGCATTTCTGTTCACACAATCATGAGCTTTGGGTGTGCTTGCGTCTTGAGAGTATTGGTTGCTTTGTCGCCGAAATTTTTGTCTCGATGCGTCCCGTTTTCGAATTTTCAACTGCTCAACTGAGCATATTTTAATAGAATCTCCTTCCTTAACTATCCGCGGGAAATGACTAATCATTCCAGTGTCAAATATTTTCAACAAATGTTGGCGCATATTCTGCACATCGTATTGTATTTTTTCCGGCTTCACCTGAAGGAAAAGCGATATTGCAAAAGCGATGGCAAAGACACCGCAGTCACTTGAATTTGGTTGATTCGTGACAACTGGGAATTTAACGGGACGCTGATCGAATCGGTACGTTGGAAAGAGACGCTGGAGATACAATTTGTGATGCGGGTGCAACTTTTTCAGGTTCATAGAATCGAATATAAAAATAGAGTAGGTATCATAATAAGCGCATACCCAATGTCCCCCTATATTATTGATTCCTTCTGAACTATGCAAAATTTGAATAAATTTACGATCAGCTCTCTGTTCCGTAATATTATGAGGTAATTGTACCTTCCATGTTTCTTGCATCACAAATTCAGATGCAGAATGTTCCGCTAAAAGCCTACCAAAAATGTCTATGTGATCTCCAGTGAGCCACTCGCCCTTAGCTATGATGTTTCGATCTTTGATATTTAATTTGCTCATAATGATCTTCGAAATTGAAATAACCAATCAGTTAACCGCTAATAGCAGATTACAGTATCGCGCACGAAGCAGCGTTTGGTATCGCGCACGTAGCAGCGATCGGTTTAGCGCCACGAAGCGTTTGGTATCGCGCACGTAGCAGCGTTCGGTTCAGCGCACGAAGCAGCTATTTGGAAAAGTAGTATAGAAAGAGTGAAAGAAGAGAAGAGTATGGGTGACAAGAGAAAGAAGGTCTCTCCGTGAAACGCCTCCAGAAATCAGGAAAACCTGCACACAAAAAAAAAAGCTTGGCAGAAATTGACAAAATGAATTGTCGAAAACAGTAGTTTTGTTGAATGCGAATGAGGTCAAAATGGAAAAAGGGCATTATCACGATCGATCGAATTTGTAGCACAGAAATACAGGTGAATGAACTTTCTATTTCTACAGCTCGTATATTTCACAACCAATGCAAACCATTTAATTTAGACAAACTGAACTCCCTGAAATGGAAATCAATGTAGTTGATATTTACAGTAAGAATCAACATTTTCTATGTCAACCTCGTCGCCGTCTTAGTTTCGAAATTTATACTATCAAATAAAACGAATCAGTAATGTCAACACTTTGACCAACTGAATGATCACCGTGCAGAGTTTTTTCTCAGCAATTACGTCATTATAATCCTAAGAGCCCAATCGAAAGCTTTTTTTCTCAATTATACTCCAATTCATTTTTCAAATCGGAGTATTTCTCCTAGGCTTCGTAAGATAATCAAAAAAGCATGCGAGAGTCTCGATTTTTTGCCGAGATATGATTTTCGCCCTAAAACATTCAATTTTAAAAGAAAAACTCGTTGTTTCGCGAAAATTGGATTGAAAAGACATTGCGCAACCCGAAAACTTCGAATTTTTGTAAGTCCCAGCATTTTCTCCGGAGGGCACTTTTTTCGACCTCGCCATGAGTAGCCCATTTGATCGAGAATCGAATGAAACACGTTTCTGGCCTATCGTGGGAGATTATTTTTTTCATTCGGAAAATTTCCGAGTCCCGAAATCCTCGGATATTTTCAAAGTCCCACGATTTTCTCTGAAGGGCACTTTGATTCCAGACTTTCAAAAGGGCGAATCTCGATTTTTACCCGAGACCGTATGAAAATTTAGATGAAATTTACTTACGATTACGATTTGTGGGCTTAATCCAATGGGTCGCGAACAAACTTATCCAACGGTGACACTTTGGGTAATTGTGTCCAATATATCCAAAAAATATCGGGTCACTTTCGATTTTGCGGTTCAAATATCGTACAGTAATCTAAATCACTATTTTGATTTTGATTAATCGAGCCACGCGAAACGCTTACAAATTTTCCGTTAATTAACTTCTCAGTTAGTCGGTTAACTGGGGAAATATGATCGCATCGGATTAGAGCGACCGCTTCGATCGTACAGGGGAGAAGAAAAACAAATGACTCGGGCGCGTCGGTCGATCGTCATTTGTTTTTGTTACATCGCCATTCTTCATTCGTCATCGCAGCCGAGCAAGTGTAAGTACCTCGTTTTTTTTTTTGTAATATTTGTGAATAATTTTTGATTATAATAGAAAATTCATATTTATTATTTTGTGTTTCCAATTTACAGCTGAAAATGTCCGAAAACGATCAAGAGATGCTGGACGAAGAGAGGCTGCTCCAAGAAGACCTCAATAATGAAAAGCACGCGGCCGGAGGATCGGGCGGATCGGCATCGCAGTCAGGGCCGCCTGGTTCCTCGGGGTTGGACGGAGGTGCCGGTGAAAACGAGGCAGTACAACAAAATAATCGTAAGTACGGTGAATAAAATAAATAATAGTAAAATTTGTGCTCACTGCGCATGGTTCGCATTGTGTTGCACTGCGTCTGAATATTCCTCAACGAGGAAGGCATTTTTGCTTACAGTCTTGGCATAAACTCTTCTCAAATGGATACTGCGTATTCATCGTAGACAGAGTTTACGCCAAGACGGTAAACAAAAAGTTCAATGGATATGCAGCATCCATCGTAGAAGGAATATTCAGACGCAGCGCTTCTTAGATGGAAACTGCGTATGAATCGTGGATGAGTTTACGCCAAGACCGTAACCGACAGGGCTTTTGTAATTGAGGAGCATTCAGACGCTGTGCGCACTGTGCATGGTACACATTGTGTTGCACTGCGTCTGAATATTCCTCAACGAGGAAGGCCCTTTTGCTTACAGTCTTGGCGTAAACTCTTCTTCAATGGATACGCAGCATCCATCGTAGAAGGAATATTCAGACGCAGCGCTTCTTAGATGGAAACTGCGTATGAATCGTAGATGAGTTTGAGCCAAGACCGTAACCGACAGGGCTTTTGTAATTGAGGAGCATTCAGACGCTGTGCGCACTGTGCATGGTACACATTGTGTTGCACTGCGTCTGAATATTCCTCAACGAGGAAGGCCCTTTTGCTTACAGTCTTGGCGTAAACTCTTCTTCAATGGATACGCAGCATCCATCGTAGAAGGAATATTCAGACGCAGCGCTTCTTAGATGGAAACTGCGTATGAATCGTAGATGAGTTTGAGCCAAGACCGTAACCGACAGGGCTTTTGTAATTGAGGAGCATTCAGACGCTGTGCGCACTGTGCATGGTACACATTGTGTCGCACTGCGTCTGAATATTCCTCAACGAGGAAGGCCCTTTTGCTTACAGTCTTGGCGTAAACTCTTCTTCAATTGATACGCAGCATCCATCGTAGAAGGAATATTCAGACGCAGCGCTTCTTAGATGGAAACTGCGTATGAATCGTAGATGAGTTTGAGCCAAGACCGTAACCGACAGGGCTTTTGTAATTGAGGAGCATTCAGACGCTGTGCGCACTGTGCATGGTACACATTGTGTTGCACTGCGTCTGAATATTCCTCAACGAGGAAGGCCCTTTTGCTTACAGTCTTGGCGTAAACTCTTCTTCAATTGATACGCAGCATCCATCGTAGAAGGAATATTCAGACGCAGCGCTTCTTAGATGGAAACTGCGTATGAATCGTAGATGAGTTTGAGCCAAGACCGTAACCGACAGGGCTTTTGTAATTGAGGAGCATTCAGACGCTGTGCGCACTGTGCATGGTACACATTGTGTTGCACTGCGTCTGAATATTCCTCAACGAGGAAGGCCCTTTTGCTTACAGTCTTGGCGTAAACTCTTCTTCAATTGATACGCAGCATCCATCGTAGAAGGAATATTCAGACGCAGCGCTTCTTAGATGGAAACTGCGGATGAATCGTAGATGAGTTTATGCCAAGACCGTAACCGACAGGGCTTTTGTAATTGAGGAGCATTCAGACGCTGTGCGCACTGTGCATGGTACACATTGTGTTGCACTGCGTCTGAATATTCCTCAACGAGGAAGGCCTTTTTGCTTACAGTCTTGGCGTAAACTCTTCTTCAATGGATACTGCGTATTCATCGTAGACAGAGTTTACGCCAAGACCGTAACCGACAGGGCTTTTGTAATTGAGGAGCATTCAGACGCTGTGCGCACTGTGCATGGTACACATTGTGTTGCACTGCGTCTGAATGTTCCTCAATTAGAAAGGCCCTTTGCGCTTACAGTCTTGGCGTAAACTCTACTATGACTCTACTATAATATATTTTAAAAAATTACATTTTTTTTCAGAAAGGGGTACTCGAGGAGGCTGGCGGGTACAAAAAGCGAAAAAATTATATTACCTCGCCCAGCTGCAGGATCACGCAGCCCACATTCTCAGCCGCCGGGACATGTGGAGAGGGCGGGCTCGTGGTCCGTGGCGTGGACGAGGCGATGGTGATCGTCATGGTGGTTCCGGCGAAATGTAATCCTTTCAAGAACCGGGCCCTTCAAAGAAAAACGCTAAAACACTAAAAACCTACGAAAATGTAGAAAAAGGAAAAATAAATAAAATTAAAAAAATAAAACTTATTACAGGGCTCTCGACTCGGGGAGATTTTTATTTTTCTATTTTTCAGGGATTTATTTCCGACCTCAGAAACGTCTGCACCAAAGCCGGCGTTTTCGCTATTCGCCTCGAACACGAATACGTCATACAGGAAGATTTCATGAAAGCCGTCCGAAAAGTCTCCGACAACAAGAAACTCGAATCCAAACTCGATTACAAACGTGTCTAGTTTTCTTTTCTCTCATTTATCGCGTATGTCACTAGCTTAGGTACATTCTTATAATAACACGAAAATTACAAAACTCACGTTTGTATTCGAGGTTCTCGTTAATATTTCACGATAAAAACAATTTTAGAACCCAATGTTCAACGCTTCTCGTTTTCGGACTCTAATTCAACAAAAAGCTGATTTTCTGTTTTTTTTATTATTTCCTACGGAATTGCCATCAAAAACTTGGAAATTCCAAAAAAATTTCGTCATTTTGAATGTTTCGATGAGCATTTTTTCGTTGAACACTTTTTTCTTCGGTTTTTTAACTACAAATATTAAATTTTACGTTTCTACATTCAACCTCATGGATTATTTTTTGCGCAATCGTCAGAAAAAGCTTTACTACAATTGTAAAAAAATTAGTATTGTGAATATAATTTTTCTCGTGATTATAGAAATATCGGATTTTTCGTCTCAATTTCAACCCCCATGCATTATTTTTCAAGAAATCTTCACAAAAAGTTTCAAAATATGAAAAAAATTGTTTCTTTAAATATTTTAAGGGGAATTTTTTGTCTAAAATTTTTTCTCGTGATTGTCAACAACAAAGATCGGATTTTTCGTCTCTAGATCAACAGCCATGAATTATTTTTCATGAAATTGCCAGAAAAAGCTCCAAAATATGAAAAAATTATTTTTAATGTTTTTTTGAGCTCATTTTTTGAGAACCTGGAAAATTGAGCACATTGCATCGACGAATACAGTCAAAAAAAACTTCTTTATTAATAACAACAAAATACAGAATTTCTAAGTAGCCAATCGTGATTTTTTTCGTTCGCGATATTCTTGTACGTTGTCGAATTTACGTAAAGAATTGGGTAGATAGAGGCTCTGCTTGTTGTGGGCATTTTTTCTGGACTCGATCACTCGTAAACGCAGGGTTGTTTACGACTTGTACACACGCCCAAATATTCTTCGTTCGTCGAGGTGAATATTGTGGTTATGCCGTGATAAGCGTCCATGTCAGCATGTTGTGATGTTTTTGATTGTCATCGATTGCCAACTTTGGCAACGACAACGAACTCGTCGCGTCACTCAATAAATCGTAGCTTAATAAATTTTCACCGATACACATCACAACACCGTTATCGTAAATAGTGAAACTCATTTTTCGCATTCTTATTTGAGCAAGTGCCGAGGGTCGATAAAGATTATTCCTCACTTTACGACATTACCAGACTTCACTCGTAACGCTCGTAACCAAACCTTCCTGTCCAATGAGAACACAGGGCGATGTCGTTAGTCGCGACCAATCAGAAACACGACAGCGACGTTGGCCCTTTCTCTGTGTCATATACATACACGCACGCACACTTCGATCATTGCATAATTTTGCCTGTGCAAACTTTTATCTCAGCAATTACGGCATCAATCGTGATGATTTATGGCTCAATCGACGGACACTAACTTGATTAGTCTTAGAATCAATTTTCAGATCCTGACATTGCTCCTGTGATTCGTAATTAAAAAGAATGTCTACCCCCCCCACCGAATTTGCTTTATTCAGAGATAATATACTCGGCCGAGTCTCGGGCTAGCAGACGACAGACAGAGCTGTCAAATGTACTTGTCCCGAGACTCTACCGAGTCTCTTGATAATTCTCAGCGGTCGTTTGCATTACAGCATTGTGATCAGTCCGCGATCGGGTCAAGATCAATTCATGCTTTGCATTAACCGCAATTTTTCGATAATCTTCAGCAAAGCCTAGCAACATACTCAATGGTATGCAAATATCAAAGTTCCCCGCCGCATCAACAATTTGCTTTGTTTCCTCAATGTCAATCCAACCACTATTTTCCAACATTGAACTTTTTGCCGGTGTGAGTGATGTCAGTCCTTTAATGAGCGATGTCACGCCCACATTTTTATTACGATCGATTTCCACGGCATTGAGTTCATAGCGCACTTCCTCAAATAAATGACAAATCGCATTGTTGACGAGCTTCGTTGTAGCTGTTGGTAGACCATCCTCTTTCGTCAGTTTGCCGCAAATGTGTATAGAACTTTTGCTCGGTAAAATTGATAAATCTTGATGTTGAATTGAAATACGTATTTCATCGCTATTCTCATACGTTGAAGAGGCGTATGGTTGATGAGCATGAATCTCATAATGCGTGATGGATTCATCGAACATGATTGGTGTTTGAATATTTACGATTTCTTCCGCCATTGCACACAACAAATACACAATGCGCAATTCAAATAATTTCTCACGCGTGCACGCCACAAACTTTTAGACCCAAATTCTTCAAGAGTAAAAGGTTGCGTGGTGTTAACACTTTGAGCGGTGGTTGACGACTGATTTCCGCGCTCCATGCTCGCTTATTATTAATAGATGTCCGATTAAACACTATGCCCATTGAGATGAAGTCGTATGGTGATTATTTCACCGCGGAAATTCACTAAATCACCCTCCTGATCCACAATACGGAGCTGAATATTGTCAATTATTTTAGTTGTGACTGGCAGATAAATAACGTTTGACGGCACTTCAATAATTTTATAGCCCGGTGGTACTGAGGGAAAAAATTCATGAATTGTATGAACTTTCCGCCCATTAATATAAGCACCAGTTGTTATGTTACACTCAACACGTATCGCGTTCACCTTGAGAATGGACACTGGCAGATCAGATACGTGTCTTTTATTGGGTTCCAACTCGCGTGCTGTAAAACCCAGCAGAGTTGCAATTGAATTATTCCTCGCAAAGTAGATCGGTTGATTACACTCAATTTCACTGCGCAATGTATTATTATTAGGTTTAAGTTTTAAATTAATATTTCTACCCGCTAATTGTGTTTGCAAATATTTTTCAATATCCTCAATTTCATAACTTCCCGTTGGGATTGTTAGCTCATGTGTTCCTACATAAAATTTATTGCACCCAATGTCGATATTGGGAATAGAGTTGAATGTCAATAGCTCAACAAGTCCAAGAGTATAATTTATGTGTGAGGATAACTCAATGGGTAGGAAAAATTGTGTATCGAGAATGGCCGATGACCCAGAGATCGTAAACGTTAGACTGTTAGCCATGCTGCTAATAAACTAATTATGAACCTCTAGAACCCCGACTTATATAGCTTATAATTATCTCGGCGAGTTAGTTGTTTGCATAGGAATTTCAAACACAAATGTCCGCACACAATTTTACCAAATTCTTGATATCTTTTATAATTTCTCCCAATTCCGCTCTAGCTGCTTGAGCCTTATTTACAGCCCCGACTATTGCTGCCGCACCACCGGATAAAGCGCCGGCAGCACTTAGGCCGGCAAAGATGGGTATGAGAAACGGTAGTAAACCACCGATTTTTCGGGGTACAGGTAAAATACGTGGAATCTGCACTTTGAGACCTTTGACGCTGGCACGCGCGCCCCTTAATGCCGACTTAATAGCTTGACGTGAGTCACCACTTTCCGACATCGCATTGCGCGCAGCAGAAATGACATTTTTTAAGCAAATCCCCGCCAACTTTTTCACCACCGCCCGCTTCTTCTTCTTTCGAATCACTTTCCTTTTTCTTTTTTCAGCCTTCATACCCAAACCAAGCTTCACCTTTGCCTTCATAATGTTTGTAACGGCCCACGCACTTGCTCTTTCACCAATACTAGCGTCTCGCGATGTCACACGTTGCCAGGCTTGTTCCGCCAAAGCTTTATCAGCCAAATGTCTCGCTGTCAGATTTTTCAGATTTTTCGAATATGCATATCATGCTGTTTACACGCAGCATCCAGAGGGTTTTTACCAGGATCACCACGTGCAAGACGCTTAATCAACTTTGTGCCTGGACCACAATATTGATAACCCGGCAAATGTAGTTCTACGGGAAGCTTATTGATTAGGCTGTTGAGAATACCACTTCTCGCGACCATTGCCCCGCGACAGTTAATGCTAAACTGACTATTCATAGCATTATAAAAACATATTTATATGGTTTGCAGCACAGTTACATGCTAGATGGCGTCCAAGAAACAAGTTTCCGGCGGTAAACTTCCCATAATGAATTTCGACGAATTTGTTAGCGGTGGTGGTGGGGGTGAGTAGAAAAAGCGTCATGGGAATCTATTGCCCGACAGCATCCGAGCAGTGTTTTGCGGTCCATCGAATTGTGGAAAAACAAACGCTCTACTCACCCTCTTAATACATCCGAATGGTTTGAGATTTGAAAATATTTATCTCTATTCCAAGTCGTTGAAACAGCCAAAATATCAGTTACTGGAAAAGTTGTTGCAATCGGTGCGGGGAATTAGTTATTTTCTATCAACGCTCATGAACAAGTTGTCTCGCCGAGTGAAGCACGACCTAATTCCATTTTCATCTTTGACGATATAGCATGTGAAAAACAGGATAATGTGAGAGCATTTTTTTCTATGGGAAGACATGAGATTGTCGACTGTTTCTATCTTTGTCAAACGTATACACGTGTTCCAAAACATCTTGTCAGAGATAATGCAAATTTTGTGGTACTTTTTAAGCAAGACGAAATGAATCTAAAGCATGTGTATAATGATCATGTGAATACCGACATGACTTATGCATGACTTATGCTTTTGAATGCAGCATTCAAAAATATGTGTACACAATGCTGGAAGTCTGATAGATATGGATTCATCACGATTGATAAAGATAGTGAAATAAATGCGGGGCGATATCGAAAGGATTTTGATTCTTTCCTAACCCTCACCGCTAACGATAAATGACGAGTCTTTGCGTTGAGAAAAACAGTATAAGTTGAGACTTACTCGTGGCAACAACAACAACAACAATATGACGAGCAACGATTTTTTGAACGAGAAAAATGTGGTGTCTCAAATTGCTAAGGCAAGTGATGCAATTCGCCGCAAATATCGAATATTAAAAAGTGGCCATGATACAACACAACTGCAAATGCAAAATGTGTTTAAACCAATTGTTGAACCGTTGGAAGAGCTGGTTTCATTGAAAAAGCATCGAGAAATTAAGAGTGAAAAAGTGCACATCAAGAAGGAGGAGGAGGAGGAGGAGGAGGAGGATGAGAAAGCTGAGCATGATACTCTTCAAAACATTTCCCTAAATCAAACACTCGATAAGACTTTTGCGAGTCAAGATGAAAGTTATATTGTGGATGATGGAGTGTCAACGGATGATGATGAGAAATCCAGTAAAGACGTCGATAATTTAATTCATGAATATCTCACTATGCTGCGTAGTGATGATAAAAAGAGTCTTGACATGTCGTATGGTGTGAGGAATCTTGCTAATGATAAATTAATGATTGGCGATTCACCAATAAGTTTCAAAGGTAATTTTATTTATATTGGTGATGAAAAGTATGTGAAATCTCTTGGTTTAATAGAATTACTTTTTAAAAAAGTACCGAAAATGGATTATTTATCTCCAACAGATTTGTCGAATTATGCGCAAATTGTTATTATTACGAATGCATATAGGAAAAATTATATGCCTAAGAGTGCCATACGCCTAAGTAATAGTTATAAGTTTAAAAATTACATTGCAAACATTGTGGCGCAGCGTGGCGCGCATCACGGTGGGAGTATGCATAAGGTTATGAGAAATAATATGTCATTCCAATATGTGCATTGGGATGATCCGAATGAGCTAGTGGATCGTCTTCGTTTATTACTCGCATCGCAAGCTGCTGGGAACTCATCCCATTCAAATGAAATTATTTCCATTATTGAGGAATTGCGTGAAGCTAAAATTATTTATTAATACGCGTAATCAAAGTTTTTCATGCATTTGCAAAATGCCTATTGACGTGTTTGGACGGTCATTAAGTACTTCGGTGGGAGCTCCAGGTAAGCCGGGAGTTGGCTTCAAGACAACCCTCGATGGTCATTATTCGTTGGCCGGCAAACGACTCTGCGACGTGGAATCGGGCAATGGACTTTATGACGCCATTAACGGATTGGCAATGAGACAATTTGTAAAAAAACAGATTGATGATCTAAGTTACACATTGATTGCACGTTTTGAATTCATGGTTGTAGCTCTTGAAGAGCGTTTGATGAAAAAAATTATTGAACTGGAAGGGCAACGTGTAAAAACAGCTAAGCCGATGCCAACGATTCAAACGGTGATTAAAAAGTTGTCCGCTCCACCAAGAATCCCCGAAGTGAAAGACGAATATCTAGCGGCTAAGAAGAAGAAGAAATGAGTGCTAAAAAGCTGACTGTTGTGCAAGAGTTGCATAAACCAGCTCGACGAATTTATCCACGTCGACATGTTGATATTCGCGGTCTGGATGAGACATGGCAAGCTGATCTCGTCGACATGTCATCATATGGATCTGACAACTCTAACCACAAATTCCTCCTCACCGTCATCGATATTTTTTCCAAATTCGCCTGGGCCAAACCATTGAAGAGCAAAAGTGGCGCTGATGTTACTGCTGCAATGGAGTCTATTTTCACCGAAGGACGCATACCGAAAAATCTACATGTTGATCGTGGAAAAGAATTCTATAATTCCACATTTAAGGCGTTAATGAAAAAATTTAACATTCACATGTACTCTACATATAGCAATATGAAAGCATCGATTTGTGAACGCTTCAACCGTACTCTTAAAAATAAAATGTGGATGCAATTCAGTTTGCGTGGAAACTGGAAATGGATTGACATAATAGAAATGTTAATCACCTCGTATAACAACACTAAACATTCTACAATTAAAATGAAACCGAAAAATGTTAATGCTAAGAATGAGAAACAATTACTTCATGATGTTTTCAATCAACGTGATGTGGTGAAGAAACTACCGAAATTTAAAATTGGCGATAAAGTACGCGTTAGCAAGTTTAAAAATGTATTTGAAAAAGGCTATACCCCAAACTGGACGACGGAAATATTTACGATAGCTCGCGTTAGAAAAACAAATCCCACCACGTATTGGCTAAAAGATTATCAAGATGAACCGATTTCTGGTGGCTTTTATGACCAAGAGCTACTGCTAGTTAAGTATCCAGATATTTATCTTATAGAAAAAGTTTTGAGAAAACGCGGCACTAAGCTATTTGTGAAATGGCTCGGTTTCGACAATACGCATAACAGCTGGATAAGTAAGAATGATTTATGAAATAAAAAATGCTTTTTAAAATATTACATGATTTTTTATTCAACCTATAATTGGGAGAGAGGAGTGGAGTATAGAAATAAGTAAAAATGTTGAAACTTAAAAAAAAAATCTTTATTCTTTTGGGATCTTGTAATGACCCCATGGCAGCGTTTCTTCAGTTCCAGGTATGAGGTACCGCTTGTCGTCGTGGGGGCTGAGAGCAATTTTCATCTCCGAAATTGTGTATACCTGATGGAGGGTTGAACGGATTGACGATTGCGCGCGCGTCACTTCAATCTCCTCTCTCAGGCATCGCAGATAATCATTAAAGTTTATTGTTTTCGAGACGACATTGCTCTTAACACCTTTAGCCTTTTTAACATCTTTTTTACCCACAACTCGGGTCGCATACATTTTTGATCTTAAGCCTATGAACTCCGTCATAATGGCTCCATTATTCTCATCCTTCATCAGACCGGGCACTTTTTTATTCACGAGTGGAATATTGTAAGGATTATCAATCGGATAATCGCTAGTATCAAATTCATTGAGCTTTTGATTCATGTCACTGTACACGTCATCACATTCGATATGATAAATTAAACTATCAGTGTCAGTATACGTAGCTCTACACTTGTTACCATACTCCCGTGCCATAAACTCATGATGGAACTTATATAAGCAAGTTTTCGAAATATCTAGAATGCACATACCAATATAAATAGGTTTATCCATCTTAACTTGCAGATTACGTAATTATACGGCAATTAAATTTTCGGCAAAAATGCTTCGACTATGAAAATTTGGTTTCGAAATCAATGACTCAGCACCGTATCTGCCGTCCCATTCGGTTACAATTTTAACATTTCTACGTGCGCGCACGTCTTCCATCGTTTTACCATAAACAGCGTTGTTCATTAATTTATACATCGTTTTTTCAAAATCATTTGTCGCATTAGTTCTCAATTGCGTATTCAAATCGATGTACTTTGCTAACCATGGAGATTCGTCAAATTGTAGCACTCGATGGATTTTTTTCAATTTTAATCCATGTTGCAAGCAATGCTGGAGCGTTCTATAATAAATAACATAGCGATCTTTATCCGAGATGGTTGCCAGCAATTTTTCTTGCTTCTTACCCGGGGGTTTAGCATGTTCAGGACAAAATGGTAAGTCGATATGCTTATCATGTAACGATTCCGGATACTCCAAATCAACCTCGAGAATATATCCCTTGGCAGGATTCGGTGAGTTAATATCGAAGCTTGAAATATCTTCGATCCATTCAAAATTCGCGTGTGGTAATGGTTGACTCATGGCCCATCCATACAAATTATTTACATCATAATACATTAGATATGATTCTGGTTTTGATGAATCATAGGACTCCATGTACTTATCATTTGCATAAGCATACCTTTTCGAACATTGACTTAAACCACCCCGTACACCCCGCTCCACAAACATAACCATATCGATGTCGGTGAGCAATTCGAATTTAATTTTAGTATATTTCAACATAGCGTCCCAGGTAAAGCCTGGGAGAGTGAAATAATGTGCAGGGTCGAGATTATAACTTTCCTGACATTTGTCTCGAAAATTTTCGAAAATATCTGCCAGCAATAAAACATCGGTCTTCAGATAAAGATCGCTATATTCACCCAGCGTTTGAGTTGAAAATCGCTCCCAAACAGTCTGCGCATGTTCATACTGTTCCGCGGAAATTGTCTCGTCAGTCAGTGAGCTGTAAAAAGCGTCTTGCGGTGGAAGTTGAGTGTCATCTAATTTTTCGAAACTATCTATGTATTCATAAGGAAAAATACCCTTACGAGTCAATAATTCAAAATCATTTGATGCTAAATTAGTAAATTGTGATTTAAAATTTTTTAGTTTATCCGGCGATAGGAGGGATGCTAATTTATCGAGACTCGTGCTTAAAAATTTAAATGAATCGATGAATCTAAGTTTGATTTGTTTTTTCCAATCCGCCGAAGTAGATTCCACAGTCTTTGTGAATGAAATGTATTTTTCCTTAGTAATGGGGAGTAAATCGGTTTTTCCCTCAAACGCCGTGGCCACTTCTTGGATTATAAAATGAGCATCATATCCCGACAAGTTGTGAAAAACAACCGGAATGGTGAATGAATACTGATAATTAAGATTACATATATTATGAGCTGGACCTCTGAATTGGCCAGTGAGATGGCAATGATCGCGCACACGCTCAGAATCATCTTTGAATGGCTGCTCACAAATATGACACTTGTCAGCAGTTCGAAAATGTTCAAACTCTTGCATCGTCAAGTCCTTCATTTGAATGTTCTTTTGCAATATACACTTTACACGCTGTGATAATGACTCTAGCTCTTTCACGAACCACTCAACACAATCCTCGCCACGATGTGCGTGATAGCTCGACAAAGAACTGTCATATGAACAGCTCACATAATATCCAACGCTGAAGACCTTGTGATGTTGATTTTTGCGTTTCTCACGCTCGAGCTCGCTGGTCTTCTCCAAAATGCATTCGAGATCTGCATACACCACAAATGGAAGTCGTTCCTTTCGATTATGATTTTGGAACTACAACCATTTGTGTTGTCCCCCCGGAAGTATGATTGCACACTCATTGAGTCGTCCGCAGTCAACCTCATGAGCCCGCGATTTTTCCTCCGAATGGAAGTAGTGCATGCATCTGCAATTATTTTCAATTGATTAAAAATTGCTTTAAATAAAAATTAAAGATTCAATATGAATATAAAAACTTACCGATCACAAATGAATTTTTTATTTCGATTAGCATTGAGTTGTGAACCCACTAGCCGCGCTAAATTTTTAATGCACGCGAAATGGCCAATTTTTCTTCCTCCTACCGCTTCCTCGATGTAAAGTAAATTCACATGGCGCTCCTTTGTCATCTTTTCTTTACTTATGCGTATTGGTCTAAATTTATCATCCTCCGACACATAAACATTCACCGAAATGTCATTTAATTGTTCGAACTTTTTTATTTGATTGAGTGCGAGAGGAAAAATTAGACCGCGAACATTTAACACCGTCGCATAATGTGGATATGATGATATTCGATGACCATTTTGTTCTGCTGGGTATAGAGCAGCAACCACCGCCCAGGCGAAACAAGCATTATCATTCGATCTCACATTGACAATAGCCCGTTTCGACATAATTTTTCGCGATAATTTAATATTACACCCTGCACGCATGGGATTGTATTTATTTATATTTATGGTTATATTTGCTATTGCAATTAATGTCCAACCACTATCACGATCCTGAAACTCATCGAGCGCTGCTAGCGTTGGTTCAATCACTCGATCTTCATACCACTCACGCAGATCTGACGTTTCCAAAAGTTCCACATTCGAAGTGTTAATGGTTTTATATGCACGCTGATCATTAACAGCAAACTCTCCGTTGAACTCGGTATTAACTTTAACACAGTCATATTTCTGAATGCAATCCGTCACATGTTTAATAATTAATTCACTCGCATCTTGTAGAAAATCACGCGGTAAAATGTGCTTTTGATTAATCACCGCGCCAGTTAATACACGATTCGTGAATGCGGTATCAATTTCACGCCATGTGAGTTGTAGATTGTTCAATTCACCACCACTATGCACAAATCGCTGTCTCGTTGCTTGTCTCAAACCCTCCAAACGTATGATCTGAGAATTAATAGAGTGATGATACCCTATACTCAATCGCCTACGTTTAGATAAAACTCGCTCTTCTAATGATTCAATGAGTTCATTGCATTGGGCCTCCCAAGCAAAATATTCACCCAAGTTCCGGACTACAAGTGCCCGTGCACGCAGAATTTCCTCCGAAGCAATATCTTCGGTATGTGACATGTTGTAAACTCTAAGCTATCGTCGCACAAAATGCAGCGTTTTCAGAAAAACAGTGACATAAGTCCATTCTATGAGGTCTTTTATACATTTCGGTGGAGTGAGATGATTCGTTTAGAGGGATGAGAAAATGGATTATTTCAACGAATAGGACAGCGACTCCTTATCTCGTGGGTGGGAGAAGTCGAAGTGAAACGGTTAACTCTCAAATCCATAAATCTTCAGACTGAAAAATAAAAAAATAGATGCATCTCGAGACGTTTGGAAAAGTCGAAGTAATTTTGAGAATCCTTGCATTCATAAACTTTATGACTTTAAAACTGTTTGGTAAAAGCGAGTGAAAGTGCACATCTCCAGATTACGGTTTGTCTCATTGCTGACTCATCGCGTGAGCTCACAACTAATCCAAGATCGAGATGAATAATCCCTCGCGAGCTTCGCTCGCTCAGGAAGACAACTCTTTGCGATTGACCCAAGATAGGGTCTCACGTCGTTGAGGGGGTGACTCATCTTCGAAAAAGTCCCAGCTTTCCTCACTCAGGTATGTGGGGGGTGACTCATCTCTCGCCCACGAGCTCGGGGACTCGAATTCCGCTAGGGATGACTCATGCGAATCTCCCTGGGGGAAGGACACCGGATGTTGCTGATCCTTATCAAAAGCACTTAACTTTCATCTTTATCTTATGAATAGCACTTAACTATGATCCTTATCAAAAGATCTTAACTTTCTCTCAAGGGAAACGATATAATTTTCTCTCGAAAGGGTAAAGTGGACGCCACTCCGCTGGGTTACCTGGGGACTCACGGAAAATCGAGCTAGGGATGATTCATGCGACTCTCGCTGGGGGAAGGACGCCGGATGTAGCTGATCCTTATCGAAAGCACTTTCATCCTTATGAATAGCGCTTAACTGCGATCCAAAAGCACTTAACTTTCTCTCGAAAGGGTAAGCGCCGGAAGGGGGGACTTATCTCTTGCTCGCGCGCTCGGCTGGAAAATCCCCCCCACTTAGCTGGGTTACCTGGGGCCTCTGCGATCCTTATCGAAAACTTATTTATCTCAAGGGAAAAGGGTCTCACTCAGTTGGGGTGGGGTGACTCATCCCTCGCTCGCACACCGACGGTATTTCTTGGGAAGACTCATGCGACTCTCGCCACCGGATGCTGCTGATCGGTATCAGTGCACTTAACGGCGTATCTCACCCCCCTTTTTTATGACCCCCCCAATAAAATCACTTAACTGCGATCCTTATCTCAAAAGCACTTAACTTTCTCTCAGTGACCCCCCCAATAAAATCACTTAACTGCGATCCTTATCTCAAAAGCACTTAACTTTCTCTCAGTGGGTGGTGGGTGGGTGGGAGGGGGGTGGTGGGCGGTCGGGAGGGGGTGGTGGGTGCATTTGATGCTACTTGCCAGCAAAAGTGGGAGGGGGCGGTGGGTGGGTCGGAGGGGGGGGGGGGTGGGAGGGGGTGGTGGATCGTCGGGGAAGTGGGCGAGGTCATAAAATAGGGGGAGGTAAAAGGGGGGCGGGGATGACGTCATTTATTGGGGTCATAAAAAGGGGGGAGGTAAAAAGGGGGGAGGTTGGAGTGGGGGTGGAATGTGAATTAGAATCCCCATAGCTTATATACTTGAATGGACTAGAAAATTTGGAACGATCCCATAAAGAATCAAAGTAATTATGGAATTGTTTTTTTTTTTTCGATCATTTTGAAGTTTGCATCGCTGGAATGCAACGAAAAACGATTGCAACGAAAGATTTTTGGAATTGTCTCAATTTTTCTTTCACGTTCGTTTTTCCATTTGCAAATAATTGCTCCGTCTTAATTGTTCGCTCTGCCTCCAAAAAATGGATCAAAATAATTGAATGAAACGAAGTTTTCTTATTTTTTTTCTGCAGCAGTGGCTCGGAATTTTTATCCACCGTTTGGCCACAGTTCGACGTTTTTTTCGGTGCAAAAAATTCGATCTACCAGAAGAATTTAGATGATTTCGAAAATTCATGTTGTAGGGAATCGAAAATTGAATTTTTCGTGGTTTTTTGACTGTGAAAAACGATTTCAAGGTATTGTGGGCACTTTGCATTTTGGAACTTATACTTTTTCGGGTTTTTCTTGAGCGATCCAGCGACCATGGTGGTAGATTTCGAACAGACCCGAAAAAGCAGGTGTTGAGGTTCGAGCTTCGGAGTATAAAATAACGAGACCGGGCTCGGACCATCCGAGAACTACATTTGCGTCGCTTGTACACGTGTCTTCGCTTCTCTCGTACAATCTCCTCGTGATTGCAGGCCCTCGGGCCTTTTCGTCCCTTTTACCGGCTGCTCCAAACCTCGCGAACCTAAACTTTAGTTTTTCGAAGTCATGTAATTTGGTCGGGAAAAATCTTTGACAATGATTTCTTTTCCATTGATCGCGAAACCTGGGTTCGATCGACAGTTTGCATTTATTCACGCGTTTTCGCCTTTTTGCGAAAATGACAGGATTTGTCAAAATAAAATTCTCAATTTTGAATTCAAAGTCCCATGAAATTTTGGCCACAATTTCGAAACGATTCGGAGGATTTAAAAAACATCACGTTTCTTAGAATCACTCCGAAGAATTTTTAGTTTACATTTTTTTTCCAAGTATGGAGAAACTGTGCGAAAATTTGTCAAGAAAGAATGAAGAAATTCGATCCTTTAATTTCGGAGATTCGACGTGCGAAGTGTGAGCCCTTAACGTGGTCGTTTTTTGGACTGTGGACTCAGTACCAACACTGTTTTTCACAAGATTGTACGTTTTTTTACATTCCCACCAATGCAAGAGCAACGTTTTGAAATCGTTTTGCAAAAAGTATCAAAATTTTGGATAATCAACGGAAAAGTTGGCTTCGGAACATGAATTCGGTGAATCTATTAACTTTAAAAGTTGACACTGTTTTGCCTGGTAAATTTGTCTACTAATTATTCGAAAATAATTGAAATTGGAAATTACTGAGAATCGTTATTTCGGAAACCCTAATCTACGTATTTGCGATGCTGAAGTTTGCAACGTTGGAATGCAACGAAAAATATTTTATTTTATTGTTGATTCGTTCAATTTTCAATGTCATCCACATTTTTGAATCCAATATGCTTTTCGGGTGGCAAAAATCGATCATTTTATCATCGTAATTAAATTTTACATTCAAATAATTATTTTCGCCAAATAGAAACAAGAATTTCGTTGCATTCCAACGATGCAAACTTCAGAATCATACGTATTTAACGTTTTTTTGGCACAGTCTGTACGTTTTTTACATTTTTGTAAAATTCTACATTTGGACAATCAAAGTTTTTCGATCTGTATACGTTCTCGATACAACTTTCGAGGTTTCTTCTTGGCCGCCCTGTATATGTCGTCTCGGAGTCTCGACAAAAATGCTCACGAGCTCCGTATCCACCTCAAACGAGAAACGAATTCAGCAAAATACCCACGAATCCGAGGGACAGGTTCTCAATTTTTTGAACGCACCTGCAAACGAAACGCTGAAATTGGAGTTTCAGTGTCGGGCTCAGAAGTGCGTAGGAAATTTGTCGAATCTCGTTGTATCGGCTAGAACGTGTGAGGAGATTTTTGTTGACATTGCACGAACTGAATAGCGTTTGTTCTCCTTTATTGAGTCAGATGAAAAAATAGTCGGAGAATACGAACAATGAACGATATTGAAGTTTGCGTTGCAATGCCACGGAATCCGCTTTTTTTCCATTTTTTCAAAGCAGAGCCAAAAATTAACACGCAGTGTCGATCTTGAAAATGATTTTACAATTGTAACCTGGATGTCCAAGAAAAATCGAGGCGATTTCGATAATCTAGAAACTGGCGGATGGATCAAAAATGTCTCGTTGGATTCCAACGACGCGAACTTCAATATCGTGTTTTTTTTTCTAGCAGAGCTCATCATTTCATATCCAGTTTTTGGAGTGAACAATAAAACGATTCTCTTTTGCGAGCCAGAAAGTACATCAACAAGAATATTATCGTATTATTCAATATTTGCTCCGGCCAATAAAACGATTCTCTCTTATGCCAAAAAAACTTAATCGCTCCAAAAAATTACCACGATTTTCAAAATTCAATGAATAATCAATTAAAAAAAATGTTTTTCGTTGAATCTCAACGTTGCAAACTTCAGAGTCATAAAAAAAAACTATGCTCTGTTTCGTAACTAGTGCATGACTCTGAAGATTGCAACGTTGAGATTCAACGAAAAACATTTATTCTATTGATTATTTATTGAATTTTGAAAATCTTGGCGATTTTTTGAGTCCATTGAGTTTTTTGGTCGCAAGAGAGAATCGTTTTATTGGCCGGACCAAATATTGAATAATAATTATTGGCTCTGCTGAAGAAATAACAGAATTTCGTTGCATTCCAACGATGCAAACCTCAGGATCATAACTGGTGCTACGATTCTTCTGTATCTTAAACTTCGTATAGGACATTTTATAAAACGATTTTATGTCTTCTTCTTTAACTTTTTCCTCTATGGCTATCTCGCTTTCCCAGGGAATTTGCCACTCAATTTTATTTCTTATCAAATCAAAAAAATCCATTTTCTCCGTGTGCCTTTCATGCTTCATATGCAGAATAACGTTGAAATGTAACAAAATATGGGGAATTCCACGCCAAATCGGACACCATTCTGCTTTAGCATTTCCGATTTTTTCGTTAATTTTTTATATTATAGTAGCCATTGAGAGAGATTTTCTTGGTTTTTTTCAATTTTTTTCGTCCAGCCGTTTTCGAGATATCGATTTTTTAAAAAAATCGTTCTTTTTTTTTCAAACACCCGTAACTTTTCGGAAAATGGGTCGATTGGGACGTTTTTTTTTTAATTTTTCGTTTTTCACGGAACTTCGAGAGTACACTATCAAAAAAAATCCAAAACCATCTTTCTTCAATATTTTGAATTTTTTTCTATAAAATGTTGATTTCCATAAAACACGTAGCGATCGATTTTCTTGAATTTTTCTCCCAAAAAACTATACCTCATACCGCAATTTTTAAGCCTAGTCCCGTGATGGGAAAATGATGGGATCCATTTTTTTCGAATTTCTGAAATTTCATGTTTTTTTTTTAAACCACGTAGCAACCGATTTTCTTTAAATTTTCCGGTGAAATACTGCCATGCATCATGCAACGTTGGAATCCATGTTTTTCCGAATGTTGAAATTTACTGTTTCACTTACACTACCAACGAAAATTTTCCGGACAAAAATTTAGAAGAGTGCTGGAACGGTTTTTCGTGCCATTTCGCCGGTAGTTAGCCTAGACCGATTTAACTAACGCCGTTTTGAAGAGGAAGGTTTCACCTTTAATTAGATTTTTTTTAAGGGAGACTTCGTCCTTGGAGTGCCATATTTCAGGTGTTTAGGTTTTATTTTTTTTTCAAGGAAACGAGTAAAGCTTTTTGAGTGCGATTTTTTCTTGGTTTTATTCACGACATGCAGAACCGTAAAAAATTTTTTTTCGAAAAAAAAAACCAAAATGGCGGCCATTGCAGCTCCGCGAAAACAAGTCCTCAAATTAAACGGCTGACATTCTCCTGACCGCTGTAATTAACATATCGACCTGAAATTTGGAGAGCATACTCAGAAAATATGTCTTCACGGAATGACGGATCATTTTTCCGATAGATACATTTTTGCATTTACTATTTATCTTTTTACGCGAGAAAAAAACGCGAAAATCCGATTTGTTTTTTCAAATTGTCGCCATTTTTCGAAATTTGTACTAAACGAAAAACCCATCCGTCATTCTATGGCCAAAGGTTCGCACTTTGATAATATGCTTTGAGTTTGTGTTTTTGATCAACAAAGAGGGGGCAGTGATGTCAGCCGTTTGATTTGAGGACTTGTTTTCGCGGAGCTGCAACGGCCGCCATTTTGGGTTTTTTTTTCAAAAGAAAATTTTTTTCGGTTCTGTATGTCATGACTAAAACCAAGAAAAAAACCGTAGTCAAAAAGCTTCACTCGTTTCCTTGAAAAAAAATAAAACGTAAACACCTGAAATATGGGACTCCAAGGACGAAGTCTCCCTTAAATGTCTACGATTTTTTTTACACTCAGCACTGAGTTTTGAAAACAACAATTTTTTGTCGATTTTTATCACTGTTTAGAGTGGACCCCGTTTGGAGTCAAAATGTTTTTTAGGCTCTTACGATTTTTTAGGCAATGAAGGGTTCAAAAATTGCCACATCGTGAAGCGAATGAAAATTGCCAAACCAATAGTCGAAGATGATGATAGATGATGAATAGCTTTTGAGAGACACAAAATCCGACATTGAACGAAAGCGTTCCCGGAGGCGCTGTGTTACTTGCAAAGCTTAAGATCAATGCAATCAGATCCTTCGATCAATCAAGCTGCAGTCTCAAATAGAGATGAGAAAAAATTTTCACAAGAAAAATCTAAAAAAGTTCTGGTCAACTCGATATAATCTAACAGAACTCTTTAGCGTCCTGAGGTTTTAATGGAAACCTCATCGTTTTCGTACTACGGAGCAATTTCGAAATCATCCATTTTTCCTGAAAAACAAAGAAATTTTGAAAAAAAAAATTGTAGAAAATTTAAAAAAAAATGCAATTGAAGCGTCGACTTCTACCTTTATGACTTCATCCACAGAAATGCCTAAAAAACGTTTTGACTCTAAACGGGGTCCACTCTAAACAGTGATTGAAAACGACAAAAAAAGGTCGTTTTCAAAACTGAGTGCTAAGTGTGAAAAAAATCGTAGACATTAAAAAAAAAACCAAATTGAAGGTGGAACCGTCCTCTTAAAAACGGCGTTGGTTGAATAGGTCTGGGCCAACCGTTCAGGCACTCTTTTGAATATTTGTCCGGAAACTTTTCGCTGGTAGTGTAATTGAAACAAAAAATGTTAACATTCGAAAAAACATGGATTGCCACGTTGCATGATGCATGACAGTATTTCAACGGAAAATTTGAAGAAAATCGACGTTTGGATTTTTTTTGATAGTGTACTCTCGAAGTTCCGTGAAAAACAAAAAATTCAAAAAAAAAACGTCCCAATCGACCCATTTTCCGAAAAGTTACGGGTGTTTGAAAAAAAAAGAACGATTTTTTTGAAAAATCGATATCTCGAAAACGGCTGGACGAAAAAAATTGAAAAAAGTCGAGAAAATCTCTCTCAATAGGTACTGTAATATAAAAAATTAACGAAAAAATCGGAGATTCTAAAGCAGAATGGTGTCCGATTTGGCGTGGAATGCCCCATATATATCTTTTTATTAATGATCGATTTGTTGAATTTTCAAAAATCACGGTGTTAACGTTTGCATCGTTTAAATGCAACGAAATTCTGATTTTTATTGAGATTCTTATTAAATATTTGGTCGGAGACGATAAAACAATATTTTTTCACAATCCAAACCTAAGATCGACGAAAATTGTCATGATTTTTTAAATTGAACAAACATTTTTCTATTAGAAAAATGTATTTTTCGTTGGACTCCAAAGTTGCGAACTTCAGTGTCATCCATAGGGTCGATAGTAGAATTTTTTGAACATTCAAACCCCCATAAAGGGTGAGTTTGTACCCGTTTTTTTTTTCATATTTTGCTCACGTCATCTCCATAATTTTCTTGACCGATACGTGAAATAAAAAATATGAGAATGCCCATAGGGCCGATAGTGGAATTTCTTTTAAATTTCAATGCCCACCAAGGGTGAATTTGTTCCCGATTAAGTAATAAATAATATCACAAAAAATTTAGTAAAGCTAGAAATACGTTTCTTGATTTAAGAAAAGATATTACATTGATGCTTTGTGAAAAAAAAAAAAATTCCGACATTGGAGATTTGAACCCCGGATCCCTAAAATATGATCCCGATTAGAAAGAGCTACTCGTGTCGAGGCCGAAAAAAAATTGCCTTTTGGAGAAAATCGTGGGACTTTGAAAAAATTCGAGGTTTTCAGGACTTTGAAATTTTTCGAAAAAAAAAAAAATCTTCTCCCACGATAGGCTAGAAACGCGTTTCATCCGATTCTCGATCGAATGAGCTACTCGTGTCGAGGCCGAAAAAAATTGCCCTTTGGAGAAAATTGTGGGATCGGGCGGAGAGGTGGAAGGAGAACACCGTCGTATTGCTTATGTACTCTTTATTCTCCGGTGTCTCATCGAGGACTGACTCGTCGTCAGAGAGAGACCGGGCCATTCCCATTACCTTGGGTATACATGTGTGTGTGTACACTTGTGTGCCTATACTACACCTTCTCCCCGCCAAAGAAAACCAAAAAAAAAAAAAAATGAGAATAAGGAAACAAAAGTAATTTTTTTTTTTTTTTTGCATACATCGTAATTTCATTGCGCATGGTAGAAAAGAAGGTAGAGAAGATTTGTTCTTTCTCTTGCTGTGGCGGGGCCGAAGTCTTTCGTGATTTACTTATTCCTATTCGCTAGGCGTTCCGATCTACGCAGCTTATTATCTATTAACTTGCCACGTGGTTGTGATGCGTGACACTTCGAGGGTTCTTTTTTATTGTCAGATTCGTTTTCTAGGAGGTCTTGATTGCACTCCAAGATTTGGTTAACGTGCCGTTTCCAAACTTGCCCTTCTACATCGACGATGAAGGTTATCCCTGGCACGGAGACGTCTGTGATAATTGCTGGGGTCCATTTGGCTCGGCCCTCTCGAAAATCACGCACCATTACCTTTTGGCCTATTTCTAAATGTATTTTTCTAGTCCCTCCTGTACATTTTTTCTGAGCCTCTTGTGCTTTAACGACCGTGCTTTCCACAGGGTCTGGTCGTAGTATCGAAAAGCGGTTTCTAATCTCTCTTCCCAACATTAGTTTTGCTGGACTCACTCCGGTTGTTTTATGCGGGGTTATTCTATAGTCCCCCAAAAAAAGCGATAGAGCGTGTCCGCTGTCTGTCCCGCTTGACATGATGTTTGACATGCGCGATTTAAAAGTTTGAACGAATCTTTCGGCCGCCCCGTTCGTCGCCGGGAAGTGTGGCAGTGTGAAGCTTTGGCGTATGCCGCTCTTTCTGCAAAAGTCTTTAAATATTTGACTCACGAATGCCCCACCATTGTCAGTTACAAGGTGATGGGGGTAGCCAAACGTATTAAAAAGTTTTCGGAAAATCGGAATAATGACTTCCGTGGACACTTGGTTCACTTGAAAAGCCTCCGGCCATTTCGAATACGCGTCTACGATAATCAAGTACATTTTATTTTTTAACGGGCCAAGAAAATCGGCATGTAGTCGGTGCCACGGTGTCGGTGGCCAAACCCATGGTGTTAACGGTACTTTCGACGGTGATTTTTGATTTTGCAAGCACGGCAGACACCCTTTCGTGACTTTTTCGATATCTTGGTCGATCGTTGACCACCATACAAAAGATCTTGCTATTTGTTTCATGGATACGATTCCTGCATGACTGGCGTGTAGCTCTCGCAAGACGAGCGCGTGTAACGCGGTCGGTATAATTACTCTGTGCCCCCATAGCAAGCAGCCCTGTTCTCGCGAAATTTCGTTCCGTCGGTGCCAAAATGGTAGCAGCTCTGCTTCCTTTGGTGCTTTTTCAGGCCAACCGTCTTGCAAGAATCGTGTTACCTTCGCTAGTACAATTTCTTTTTTTGTATGCAGTTTGACTTTTTTCCAGTCCAATGACGCGAATTGTGACTCTTGGATTGCGTTAATTGAGTTATTTTCGATTTTCGAACATGGTTGTGGACTCGTTTCAAGATTAATTTCGTCCTCAATTGGAGCTCTCGACAAGAAATCTGCGGAATTCTTTTTGCTCGGTATGTGTTTTATTTCGAATGTGAAAGCTTTCAAAAATATCGCCCAGTGCTGAAGTCTTTTCGCTGCCATTTTCGGAATTGTTGCCGCCGGTTTAAATATATGCGATAAAATTTGATTGTCTGTCCTGAGTTCGAATTTCTGTCCGAAAACGTATTTATAGTACTTTGTTAGTCCGAATATAATCGCTAAGCCTTCTTTATCGAGTTGATGATATTTGCTTTGGGTTTTGTCTAATTTTTTACTTGCAAATGCGATTGGGCGTTCGAGCTCGTCATCGCAAATATGTGAAAGTATGGCTCCGAGCCCTATAGGCGAAGCGTCGCACGTGAGAATTAGTCGCCATTCTGGATGATAGTGTACTAAGACTGGTGCGGAGCTAAGTCGTTTTTTAATTTTTGCAAAGGCCCATTCGCACTCTGGCGTCCACGTCGTGTTTTTTTTTTTTAGTAAATCGTACAGAGGTGCGAGATCTGTGGCCATGTCTTTTAAAAACGCTGAGTAGTAGTTTATCTTTCCTAGAAATGATTGGAGTGTTGTTAATGAGTGCGGTTTAGGCGCTTCTCTTAATGCTTTCACTCTACTCGGCGAGGTCCGGACCCCTTTTTCATCCACTTCAAACCCAAAAACGTTGATTGATTTTTCAAACCATTTGCATTTTTTAAAATTTAGTTTTAAGCCTTCTTCTTGGAAACCTTTTAAGATAGCATCTAGAATGGCTAGTAACTCCGCTTCGTTTTGTGCAACTATCAGAATATTATCGATAAAGACGATGATTTTTCGCGAGTATTCGGTCGGCAACGCGGTTAGTTTTTGATTCATTCGTCTCTGAAAGGAGCCTGGGCCCGTGCTCACGCCATACGGAAGATAATTATATCCAAATAGCCCTTTCGTTGTTGAAATTGTTACTAGCAGTTTCGAATCTGATGACAGGGGGGCTTGTAAATACGCTTCGCGGAGGTCTAGTTCAGCGTAAAGTTTACCTTTACGGAGTACATTTAGTATCTGCGGCCACGTCGGCAATGGATAGTGGTCGACCTCCAGGAACGGGTTGAGCGTTACCGAGTAATCTCCGCACAGTCGCACTGAGCCGTCGCTTTTTAGTACAGGCACGACTGGGGTGCCCCATTCGGAAAATTCGACTGGAAAAATTCGTTTCCCCTTGAGCAGTCTATCAATTTCTTGATCTACTTTGTGTTCTAATGCCACGGGCACCGGCCGCGGTGGACAAAATTTTGGTTTTGCGTTGGCTTTTAGGACGAGTTTAACTGTACCGCGCGCGAAAGTCCCCCACCCCGGTGAGAAGACGTTCGGATATTTGTCTTTTAATGTCTTTACATACTGTGGTTCGCTCGCGACTGGCTCGCTTGCGACTGAGCCGATTGCTGCGCTCGGTTCCGCTCGTGGGGGCCACAGCCCAAAGGCTTTCAGCCAGCTACGACCTACCACCGCTTTCCCCGTTTTTACAACGATTATCTCGAGGTTTTTACATTGTATTGTTTTATATTTTACTGTCAATGATTTCATCGTACCAATTGATTCAATGATGGATTCGTCATAGTTTCTCAAAGTGCATTTCATACTTTGTAATTCATAGTTTGGAAATTTTTTGAGGAATATTGACCATGGTATTACCGTTAAGTCTGCTCCTGTGTCCATTTCAAGTGTTAGACTCGCGTTATTTAGTTGGAACGTCATGTAGTATGGCTCGACCTTCTTTGAATCAATTGATTTAATGTTTACTTGCTTGTTTATTGACATCACGTGGAAATCTTCACTGTCTTCTTCATCCTCCTCGTCGACTAGCTGAAGCGCTTCCATTTGGTCGAAGAGCGATTCGTCTTCTTCTGATGTTTCGTCTTCTTGTACCTTGTTGACGTGCATTTGTGTTTTCCTCTGGTTGCACATTCTGTAGATATGCCCTCGGGTTCCACATTCGCTGCAGAATTTCTTCGACAAGGTGCATTCTTTTCGCATGTGTCCCATTTTCCCACAGCAACGGCACTGAATGGATTTCGGTTTCGATTGCGCTCCGCTTCCGAAATTTTTATATTTTTGTACGAATTTTGGTCGATATCGTTCTTGGTTTCTGGAGATGGCCTTGACGTCGCTGGTATGTGTAGCCGCACCGTTCGTTGGTTGTTGCGGCTCATGTGTTTCGTGCGCGCTTTGTCTTCGCTCCCGTGTTAGAATTTCAGCGACCTCGATTGCTTTTGCTGCTTTTATTGTTTCTGTTAGGTTGTCTTCTTGTGATTTTGCTAGCTCGAAACACATGGTTGATGATCTCACTCCTTCACATAGTTGTTCACGGATACGATCGTCATTGTCTGAGAACTCACACTTGCGTGATAATGTTCTCAACGCTGTCACGTATGTCTGTATGTTTTCGTCGGGTAGCTGTTTACGTTGCTTGAACTCTAATCTTGCCGTATGTTTTGATTTTGGGTGGAAATGTCCCTCTAGTTTATCGCATAGATTTTCAAATGTGAATTTTTCGCTGTTCGCTGGAGAATCCGGAGCGCACAAATTACACAAAATTTCGAAGGCTTCGTTTGATAGCTTAGTGATTAGTACCTTGGTTTTTTTTCCTGCGTCCGTGATGCCATTTAGCTCTAATAGGCATTTTAGTTGCGTGGAGTAGGCTGTCCAGTTTTGTCCTGGTTTGAACGACTCCAACGGTGTGAGATGTAACGCCATAGTTGTGCTCGATTCAGTTGACGCTTCTTCCTCCTTTTTTCTTGCGACCTGCTTGCTGGTTGTCGATTGCTTGTCGCCTTCCCGTAATTTTGTGAACTCCGACACTTTTTTTCTCAACTCTTCTATGTTGTCCTCTTGTGAGAGTTCAATATTATATCGTTTGCACACTTCTTTTAGTTCCTCTTTTGTTAGATTGTATATCCAGCTTCTTTTGCCAAGATTAATTAACTGGTCGATTTCTTCTTTCTCCATTCGGTTTTATTTTTAATTTATTTTCGTTTTATTCACCCGTGGATCCCATCCTCGTCGCCACTTGTGGGATCGGGCGGAGAGGTGGAAGGAGAACACCGTCGTATTGCTTATGTACTCTTTATTCTCCGGTGTCTCATCGAGGACTGACTCGTCGTCAGAGAGAGACCGGGCCATTCCCATTACCTTGGGTATACATGTGTGTGTGTACACTTGTGTGCCTATACTACAAAAATCGGGACTTTGAAAAATTCGATGATCTCAGGACCTCAAAATCCTTCTGCGTTGTTTAACCGAATTTCTCCGCTTTTGCTCACGTCATCTCCATGATTTTCATGACCGATACGTGAAATAAAAAATTTGAGAATGCCCAAAGGGCCGATTGTAGAATTTTTTCAAAACTTCAACCCCTATAAAGGGTGAGTTTGTACCCGATTTTTTTTCCCCAATTTTTCTCAGTCATGTTCACGACTCTCTGGAGCGACACATGAAATAAAAAAGATGAGAATGCCCATACGGCCGCTAGTAAAATTTTTAAAAAATTTCAACCCCCATAAAGGGTGAGTTTGTACCCGATTTTTTTTTCATATTTTGCTCACGTCATCTCCATGATTTTCTTGACCGATACGTGAAATAAAAAATTTGAGAATGCCCAAAGGGCCGATTGTAGAATTTTTTCAAAACTTCAACCCCTATAAAGAGTGAGTTTGTACCCGATTTTTTTTCCCCAATTTTTCTCAGTCATGTTCACGACTCTCTGGAGCGACACATGAAATAAAAAATATGAGAATGCCCATAGAGCCACTAGTAGAATTTTTCAAAAATTTCAATCCCCATAAAGGGTGAGTTTATACCCGATTTTTTTTTCCTAATTTTTTTCAGGTCATGTTCACGACTCTCTGGAGCGATACATGACATAAAAAAGATGAGAATGCGCATAGGGCCGATAGTAGAATTTTTCAAAAATTCCAACCCGTATAAAGGGTGAGTTTATACCCGATTTTTTTTCCTAATTTTTTTCAGGTCATGTTCACGACTCTCTGGAGTGACACATGAAATGAAAAAGATGAGAATGCCCATAGGGCCGCTCGTAGAATTTTTCAAAAATTTCAACCCCCATAAAGGGTGAGTTTATACCCGATTTTTTTTCCTAATTTTTTTCAGGTCATGTTCACGACTCTCTGGAGCGACACATGAAATAAAAAAGATGAGAATGCCCATAGGGCCGCTAGTAGAATTTTTCAAAAATTTCAACTCCCATAAAGGGTGAGTTTGTACCCGTTTTTTTTTCATATTTTGCTCACGTCATCTCCATAATTTTCTTGACCGATACGTGAAATAAAAAATATGAGAATGCCCATAGGGCCGATAGTAGAATTTCTTTTAAATTTCAATGCCCACCAAGGGTGAATTTGTTCCCGATTAAGTAATAAATAATATCACAAAAAATTTAGTAAAGCTAGAAATACGTTTCTCGATTCAAGAAAAGATATTACATTGATGCTTTGAAAAAAAAAAAAAAAATTCCTCCATTGGAGATTTGAACCCCGGACCCCTAAAATATGATCCCGACTCGAAAGAGCTACTCGTGTTGAAACACTTTCGACTCAATTCTTTCGACGGACACTTTGGGCTCACATGATCTCGCTCACCGCAATTGAAACAGCGCTGTGCAACAGCTCGATCTTTTTTATTGACACTTGGCACTGTTTCGCGTCTTTCGCTCGGTCGGTTCGGTTCACTTTTCGCCGGTGTCTTCGTCGCACTTTGTTTATTTTCACTTTTCACCATACTTCTCGTCGTGTCGCTGCGGCCGCGCAGCGTTATCTCTTCGAAGGCTTGAAGAAGCCCTGCTTTCGTCGTGAATCCGTGAATGCGCGCGGCGTCGCGCAGGTTGGCATCTGGAATACCGTCAACGATGTATTGCAATACCTCTTCTTTCGGCAAACCCAACTTGTTCGCTAGGATTGTTTTCTCGTGTGCGTAATCGTTGAACGTCTCCGTCTTCTTCCATGTTCGCTCCTCGAAGCGTCGTCTCGCAGCGATTCTGTTCGAGCGTTGGAAAAACATTCCACGCAACTCACGCAATAATTCGCCCGTCGTCATTTGAATGTGTTCGGGCTTAGAGTGAAACCACTACAGCGCCCTCTCTTTCAGTCTCATTCCAAAAAATATTTTCGTTGAATTTTCGTCTAGTCGATACGCTTCTTTCAGAAAAAACACTTGTCTCTCCCATCTCTCGTACGCTTCGTTGTTTCCGTCGAAGAAACTCAGCAAATCTGCGAGCATCGAGAGACTCACGCGCGTGGGGCCTTGATCGTTGTGAACAAACGTTCTGCTCGAGGTCACGGCGGGCCGTTGTTCCGCGCTCGTCGTGCCTCGTGCCTCGTTGTCCACCTGCCTCAGCTGCACCATCTCGAGCCCTCATCGTAGCCACGCGACTTCGCGTTCGGCAAGTTCTTTCTCTTTTTTGTACAGCTCCAACATGCTTTGCATCGAAGCGGCACCTTCGTCGTCATTTTCGTCTTGACTTGTTTCGGTATGACCGTCGAATCCTTCCAGAGTCGACATATCGAAACCTTCGGCTTTCGTCAAACGTAGCAATAATTCGGCTTTATTGCCAGTTGTCGGGAAGTCCAAGGATGCCAGCGCTTCTTTTAACACTTTCGTCGTACACTTCTTTGAGTCTAACATTTTGTTGTTAGTGTCTTTGTCTTTCACTCGTAGCACTTTCTCGAACGTTCTTTACACTGACACGTGTTTACACTGAACGCGCCTCGCGCGACCTCTACGTGTCCTCTATGCGTCTTGGGCACACGCTGTACGCTCGACACGCGGTTGCTACCGCGTTTCAACACGTTCGATCTCGTCTTTTCGTCGTTTCGTCTTTTCGTCTTTTCGTCTTTCGTCTTTCGTCTTTTCGTCTTTCGTCTTTTCGTCTTTTCGTCTTTTCGTCTTTTCGTCTTTTCGTCTTTTCGTCTTTTCGTCTTTTCGTCTTTTCGTCTTTTCGTCTTTTCGTCTTTTCGTCTTTTCGTCTTTTCGTCTTTTCGTCTTTTCGTCTTTTCGTCTTTTCGTCTTTATTTTCACACTTTTTCTAAACGGCGGTTAGAAATGCGTCCTCTCTCTTAGACTTCCTCGCTAAGACTAACTGCCTTGTGGCTCTCGCGCGCTCTCTGGCGGCGATCTTTTTCAACACGCATTCTCGCACACAGACACACATTCGCACTCGCTCGTGGCGCTGTCGCCGTTTTTCCAAAATCCTACAGATTTGATTCTCGTTGCTAGACAATATGCGAACGATCTGCTTCGAACGTTTTTGTTTGTGTGTTGCCATCGTTATTCGCTCTGTGCAACTCATTGTCAGTGGTGGCGACATCTGGTAGCTGAAAAACGTAAGAAAGTGGGATAATGTAGCTGTGATTTGAGTTGAAAATTTTACGAAAAGTACAATTGATTAGAATAGGAGTCTTTTTCGGAATAACTTTTGCATATGGTGATAGCAGCGATTGTTCTACAATTAATGAAAAAAAAAACAAGTACAGTATCTTTAAGGTTTATATTTTGACAATTGTACGATGCATTGTGAGGTTATGTTCGTATGCAGTAAGCATATGAATATGTGTTTTTTTGTGTGAAAATAAAAACTGAATGAAAGTATGGACAAGCGTTAGAAGTTCTATAATAAAAATGAGAATAATTAATTAATTCGATATAAAATATGATGTTGTGTATATTATATACACGAAAAGTACGAGAGATGCAAAAAATTAATGAATAAATTCACCTTATTTACTTTTCAGTTACAAGTAGGCGTTTTCTCGTCCTAAAAATGGACACGGTCATAAAAACTGGATTTGAAAAAGTTACTCATGACATTTCATTCCAACCTGAGACGGTGCCAAAGGGCAAAGAGCTAGTCAAGGCGAATCACGTTTACAACGTTGAAGAGTGTCGCAAAAATGGGCAGAGCTATTTCTTACAAGCTCAAATACTGAGGCAAGCTTCTATAACGTCTGAACCATACAGGACAAAGCTGAACGTAAGTTTGGAATGATTTTTTTTCATTGTGATTGTAAAAAATAGATAATTTTATATAATACACTTTTTTACAGATTGACACTAGTCGCAAAATTACTAGTGTATCATGTAACTGTGTTTACAATCAAAGTGGAAAATGTAAACACGTCGCAGCTTTGATCCACTATGTCAATAACGAGGCGAGTTTGTCCAAAACCGATTACGAGTAGCAGTGGGGGAAGCCAACGGCCCGACAATTTGCCAAAGAGAAGTACTCTAAAGGAAAATATTTCTTTGAGATGGTGCCGCCTAAAGAAAAACCGAAACGCCGACCATGTGACGTACACATTTCGGAATTGAATGGACCCTCGGCTCTGCGAACAATAATTCTCGAAACTAATAAGGATAAGAATGACCAGGCGATAAAAAATTTGATGGAATCAATGTTGACCGAAGTCGACGTTATTCTGCAGAAAGACGATTGTAAATTGTATGTCAACTCTTTCTTCGTTTCATCTAAGAGCATGCCGATACACACGAATGCTCAAGTCATCGTCAAAGAACTAAAAGAGTTTTATGAGAGGGTCATTGTTATTTCGAAAGAAGAAATTACAAAATTGTCCTGTGATACGCTAGAGCAATCGAAATGCAAAAAATGGTTCGAAGCTAGAAGTTTAAGAGTGTCTGCAAGTAAGAATGCCCACGGTATCAAAAGTAGGATCAAGAAACCTGTGGAGTCACTAGTCACAGAAATGCTTTTCCCAAAATTTGTTGATACAGCTTCTACTCGATACGGAAAGGATCACGAGTCAGATGCTGCAAAAGAGTACCAACAGATGTATGGTACCGAGGTTAAGAAAGTTGGACTTTTTGTAAGCGAAACACAACCGTGGCTGTGTGCTAGTCTCGATGAGGTGGTTGTTAAGGACGGTTCTGTTCATAAAATCGTAGAGTTCAAGTGTCCCAGCAGTTGTGCGAAACAACCAATTGTTGACTACGAATTAAAAAAGTGCAATGTCACTTACTTGCAATTTCGAGGTGATAAAATTCAACTTAAAGAAAGTGGGTCGTATTATACACAGTGCCTAATTCAGTTGTATGTATCGGGATTAACCGTCTGTGATTTATTCATACATTCACCAGTTGAAAATGGTAGTTTTTGCTTTCCAGTGCATCGCAACGAACAATTCTGAAAAAAAGTTGTCCTCAAATGTGAGAATTTCTATTTCCAGCATTATTTGCCACAACTGCATACAAAAACAGTAAAACAAAAAGAAAAAAAGTCTCGTCAATTTACTGGAGTAAATATTGCTAATGTCGCATAACATCGTATTATCATGTTAAATTTGTATCGAATTTAAACAAACCGGCACATTTCAATGTTTTACGTTGCGTTACTTATGTCATAATGAGAGAAACCAAAGAATGAAAACGATATAAAAAGCACACGAAATATTCTATTTACAAATACTGTGACGTTGTCACTCTTTTGAGTACCGTTGCCAGCTGTCGAGCCGCGGCGAGAGCTACCGGATCCCAGACTGGGACCGGCCTTTTCTTTCTGTTTTTATTTGATTTCAGCCCCCCCCCCCCCCCCCCCACCGAGGATCGAGGAGGACCGAACGAGACGACCAGCCCGGAGAAAAACATCAAAAATTCCCCCCAGAATATTTTCGCGAACGCGAGCGAGCGACCCACCGACCGAGCGAACATTAAACCCGCTCTTAACTCGCTCATGACCCACTTACGTTATTTTTCCCTCCCTCCCCCGCGTGTAATTGTTTTATTCCCCCCCCCCCCCCCCCCTTAGCCCCGTACGTACCTCGAATTCGTCGGTAATCGCCGAGTCGCGGAGCTTACGTCATTCATCGTCCCTCCGACAAAAGGTTCGTCCGTCGAGTCGGAGGGAATTAACAAGTTCCGCGGCGTCGAGGCCAATTTTCCGATCGCCGTTCCTTCGATTTCGCCACGGCTGTTTTGACAGCCGTGGGCGCCGCCATCTTGATTCGAGCCTCGGTCTCGCGAGGCAGACAGCGTGGCGCCAGCGCCCGGTCGCAAGGCCAGCGTCAGCGCCACCTGTGTGCGATCTCGCGAGGCCGGCGCTCAATAACGGATCGATAATCAGCCGGCTCTAAAGCCGCGTTCTGATTGGCTATCGAGACTCACGGACTTCGCGAAGCTTCGAGAGCGTCCCGAGGAGCTCGAGGAGACGCTGAAGTTCTCTCTCTTCCGCTTCGGACTCGACACGGTCAACACGTGTCCCGTTTTCTTGTGTTTTTTCTTGAGTGTTTCTTGTGTTAAATTAACGATTAAAATCTTTACGACGACCCGGCTTTGCGAAGGACATTTCTCTGGACCTTTTTTTGGATTACTTCGGCACCGTATTCTCGTGTTTTCTCTCAAAACCGAGACGATAAGTAAGTCCTTCGATTCTTGCCGGGCGTGCGACGCCATTTTTCCCTTGTCGTTTGACTCTTCCCAAACACCCAATTTTTCGTTTTCGTTCGCTTTCTCGAACTTTTCGTTCGTGAAAGATATTATTTCGTCGGTCAGTCGACGCGGCGAGTGTTGTGCTATCGAGTTCGTTCCCCGTAAATTCCCCGTCAAGCCATTTTGCCCATTTCGTTTCGTCATTCCCTCCCGTGATTTTTCGAGTCATTATTTCGTGTTTTTGAGCCCTTTTCTTGCCTATTTTTCGATTCCCATCGTCGATCGCCCACCGCGTGTCCCTTTTTCATTAATCCAGCCCCGTTTTTCGTGTTTTTGTACGTGACGCGAGTGAGATTTCGCTCGATTCATTCAATCGGGTTCCGCCGGCGCGGCCCGGTTCGAGCGTCTGCGTGGTTCGTTCGATCGCGTGCCTCGTTCGCTCGTCGTCCCATTTATGACGTCACTGGTATAATAAGACGCCTGAGTTTCAGGGACCCTCTGTCCCTGCGTTTAAGATTTTCTTGATTCTCCCTGAGCCAGTTTAATTCATTTCATTAATCAAAGTCATTTATTATTGTTTTCGATCGTTCAGTTTGGCCATTTTTGTAACGGTCGCTGGACCGATTCAACCAGCTGGCGCCCCTTATTTTTCTCGTATAAATTCCCTTATTTTTCATTGTATAAATTCCCGTTCAATAAATCTGAAACTTGTTTTTATTATTTTAATTCATTTTTCGTGTGATTTATTTATTTTCTCCCTCAATTTCTCTAGCGATTGTGAAGAACCCGTCACAATACATATTTATTTTAAAAATTACACAAGCGTTATTTATTTCCATCTGTGTTTTTATCCGAAAATATAGGAGCCTGCAGATTCACTAAAACACAACACATGTGTATTATATCATCAATGCAATGGAATAAATTTTCAGGTATCTTATTTAAAATCTGGTAAGTTCTTAGTCGCTGCATGATTCTTTCAACATGGATGCGAACCCTTGCGATGCTGTAAGTTTCTTCAGCTTGTTCTTTCGTGAATTCCGATTTTTTTTCTAAAAATTGTGGCATCACGAGTACCACTTTTTTACCAGTGTTATCAATGGTTCGTCGAATTTCTGGAAAGCCTTTATCAGCCAAAACAGTGTGTCCATCTTCTAATAAATCTAATAAACCAGATTCGACGGTCATTTGTGAATGACTTTTTCTTCCACCAGCTACTTTTGATTTAAAGTAATGAAACCTCCTGGAGTAATTCCAACAAGGAGTTTCGCAGTGAAACCATTTTTGTAATGGGAATAAGTATTTACACTAGGGTGCTTCAAAAAAAAATCGACTTTTTTTTTCTTGACGGTGCAATCGAATACGTTGGTATTCCATGCAAGAATGATTCTCCCAAAATTTGGGACCTGTAAACAAATTTTTAGAGGTCGCGCAAATCACTTTTATACATTTTTGCTAGAATCATGATTTAACTCTGCTTATTTTTCATTGTCGCAACAAAATATATTAATGCTTGAACGAAAAGTCATTTTCCTAAAATTTGAGTTTAAAACAAAAAAATTCAGCGCTGCCTCAAACGTCTTTAAGAATTTTTTTTCTATTTCAGCATAAAATAACGGAATAAAAGTTTCAGGTTTTCAGTGCGGTAACAAAAAATGTTAGTCATTGATGTATAAAAGTTAAGAACGTTGTATGACGCCGGACAAATGTGTGTGTTTTTTTTCAGTTTTTCTTGCATACAAAATGGTTTGCGAGCCTAATTTTATTGGACAAAGTTGTTACGAATCGAAAAAAGAACAACGTACTCTAAATTCAAAATTGTTCGAGTTAATCTGTATTTGTTATATAATGAAGAAAATTTAAAAAAAAATTACGACCCATTTGAAAAAAAACTAAATAAAGCTTCTTCGATGTTACATAAAACGGTATGCAAAGTTTAAAGAGGCTCCGCCATTCAGAAATCGAAATATTTCATGTTGAGAATTTGAATTTTTAACATACGCTATAATAACCATTTAAAAAATGGAGAACTCGCTGCGGATGACCACTAAATTTTTTTTTGACAGGCTTCAATATTAAGCGTATTGATTTTTTATGGAACACTCGAAGTACTTACTTGTGATTCCAAAAGGAAACCACATCGTTATGTATTTCTCGTCAAGTAGAAAAAAATACAGGAAATCATTACGACGGTCTTCAGATAAAAAAATAAAAATAAATAACAAAATTTTGGGAAATTAATGACGTTTTATGCCGAATTTTCTATCGATGGAATTCCTTCAAATTTGCACCACACAAAGAGAATAGTGATGTCTAATAGCTCGCGCAGTTTTGAAAGGTTTCACCATGTAGAAGTCGATATTTATTTATAAAAATCCGTGGAAAAAACTTTCAAAAAGTAAAAAGAACGCCAAGTATTAAAAGATCGCATCTTGAGTTACAATTTTTTCCTTTCAGGTATCACTTTTCAAAAATAAATCAATCGCACTTACGAAAAAAAGAAATTGAATCGGAAAAAATTTCAATCCCTACAAAGGGCCACTGCAATAATTATCCAGAGAAATTCTTACGCGTAAAGTTCAAAAATTGAACGAGCAAAAAAAATTGAAATCATTGGTTTCGGTAGCAGCCAAGAATCGGACGTACCGACCATTATCGGTACTGTAACAACATGTTGTCAAAGGGCACTGCAAAACCAATGCGAAAACTTGGCGTGCATGGTTAAGTGAAAAAGCCCGGGAAGATAAAGAATCTGTTTTCGCGGAGAGGCGGGTACAGCACAATAATCGCCTGAAAAATGAAATTTTTATATTTTCATTAATCTCTAAAATCTAAACCTTTTCAGTTCAAATTTCGTAAAAATGATGATTTCCGTAACGATCATAATTTTTTTTTGGCGGGGTGACCCGTTTCGCCCGTCTGTTCCGCTTTGCCTCTTGGAGAGGTGGAGCGACAGCACAACAATGGCCTAAAAAATAAAATTTTCTGCCCTCCGGCCCGAAATTCCGGCTGCGTCGGACAGAAAAATCTTATACACACTTCGGCCAGGAAAAAGTAAAGCCTCAGACCACATGTTTGTCAGCCTCGGCTTTTCCTCGGCCGACAGTGATTACGTGTGATCTGAGACTTTTCTCATTTTCCTGCCCTAGGTGTGTAATATACTATTTTACATTTTCATTAATCTCTAAAATCTAAACCTTTTCAATTTAAATTTCGTAAACACGATACTTTTCGTAAAAATCATAATTTTTTTTTTGGTGAGGTGACCCGTTTCGCCCGTCTGTTCCGCTTTGCCTGGCTCTTCCTCAATTGAAAAGACTATCATGAATTACGCAAACAAAAGAAATTCTCATTTAATATGGAAATATCATATGGATGTACACGGTTTATCGAATCGGGGAGGAAGACCAGAATGAAAATCGAAAATTCCGGATAAGCCATAAATAGGTGGCTGGAAAGGATAGAATGGAGGTCTCGAATATGCAAATCTGCAAAAGGGCTCGCATTGGTTCATTCCCCAATCCATGACGTCATACTGCTACTTTGGGCGTGCATGGAGCGAGTTTCTGAAAAGTACAATGACACAGCCCTTCGCCGAACTTTTTCACTTAACCATGCACGCCAAGTTTTCGCATTGGTTTTGCAGTGCCCTTTGACAACATGTTGTTACAGTACCGATAATGGTCGGTACGTCCGATTCTTGGCTGCTACCGAAACCAATGATTTCAATTTTTTTTGCTCGTTCAATTTTTGAACTTTACGCGTAAGAATTTCTCTGGATAATTATTGCAGTGGCCCTTTGTAGGGATTGAAATTTTTTCCGATTCAATTTCTTTTTTTCGTAAGTGCGATTGATTTATTTTTGAAAAGTGATACCTGAAAGGAAAAAATTGTAACTCAAGATGCGATCTTTTAATACTTGGCGTTCTTTTTACTTTTTGAAAGTTTTTTCCACGGATTTCACTTCTTTTTGAAATTTGCTTTAGTCATTTTTTTAGGAAAACTGTAACTTGAGATGCGATCTTTTGATACATCGCGTTCTTTTTACTTTTTGAAAGTTTTTCAACGGTATCTATTTACGAAAAAATTTATCATTAAAGAAGAAAATATATGATTATTCTTTTATTGCTAAAAATGTATAATTTTTAATGAAATGTTCATTAATTAATCAAATTATTCCAATCATCCATTTTTGAATGAAAATCGATTTTTTTCTTTTGAAATAATTAAATTTGCAATTAAAATTTATTGAGAATTTTATTTGAATTGGAAATTAATTGATTCTGACATAATTTGATTAATGAATGAAAATTGGATTTATAAAAGACATTTTTCGAATTATAAGAATAATTGAAAGTAATTCTTTATAAAAATAAAACGTTTTTTTAATAAATTTCAATCGATTGATTAAATTGTTGATTGTTTTCAAAAAATGTATTATTTTCCAATTAATTTGCATTGATATATCAGACTTTTTCATAGTTATTTATTTTCAAACGGAAATCAAATTTTTCATTCCAAAATAATTGAATTTATGAATGAAAATTTGTTGGAAATACAATTTTCATCTAAAAATAAATAACTGTAAAATAATTGGTAATTATGCAGTTTGGTTACTTTTGCGAAAAGTGGGGGAATTTTTTTTTTTTTTTTATAGGCACCTTCGATTGGTCGCCGCTAATGATATTCCATGGGGGGAGGCAGAAAATTCCCATAAACTCCATGAGTTATGGGGTTTTGAAATTCTCATAAATATTCGATATTTTGATGTTTGCGCTAGGGAAGGGGAGGTGGGGGAATGGTGTACCATGCAATAATATGGTGGCGCATGTTATTGAACCCCATAAAAATTAATAAAAACACCATAAAAAAAAAAAATTGGGTGAGCATACAGTTTGCGGACTTGTTAACGTTTGTTCGACTGTTCACGTTTGTCTTCTGTGGGTGATGGTTTGTGTGTGTTTGGGTCTTGGTAAGTGGGGGGGGGCGCAGCCCCCCCCCCCCTTGCAAACCGAATTTTATTTTTTACCGTCCCCCGCCCTAAAATTGATTGTTCTATGCTTTTTTATTGATAAAAAGGTTAATAAAAAAAAAATGGGCCCGTATTTTGCAAAAGGACAACTTGTACGCACACGCACACGCACAATAAAAAAGCATAGAACAATCAATTTTAGGGAGGGGGAAGGTAAAAAAAAATTCGGTTTGCAAAGGGGGGGGGCTGCGCCCCCCCCATTTACCAAGACCCAAACACACACAAACCATCACCCACAGAAGACAAACGTGAACAGTCAAACAAACGTTAACAAGTCCACAAACTGTGTGCTCACCCAATTTTTTTTTTTTTATGGTGTTTGTATTAATTTTTATGGGGTTCAATAACATGCGCCACCATATTATTGCATGGTACACCATTCCCCCACCTCCCCTTCCCTAGCGCAAACATAAAAGTATCGAATATTTATGAAAATTTCAAAACCCCATAACTCATGGAGTTTATGGGAAATTTCAGCCTCCCCCCATGTAATATTACTTACTATGATGCAATCAACAGCTTCATGAAAAAAAAAAAAAAATTCCATCGTTTTTCGCAAAAGTAACCAAACTGCATAATTACCAAATAATTTTATAAATGAATGGAAATTGAATGGAAAATTCGAGATTTTTTCAAATCAATGAATAATTTATTCAATCGATTTAAATTTATTGAGAAACTATTCATTTTGACAGAGAATTACTTATAATGATTCTTTTATTTTTAAAAATTTCTAATTTCTAATGAAAAGGTCATTAATTAATCAAATTATTCCAATCATCCATTTTCGAATGAAAATCGATTTTTTTATTTTGAAATATTAAATTTGCAATAAAAATTTATTGAGATTTTGATTCTAATTTGAAATTGATTAATTCTGACATAAATTGATTGATAAATGAAAATTCCATTAAAAAAAGACATTTTTTTAATTAAAAGAATAATTAAATTAAATTAAATTTCATAATTAATTAATTAATTATGAAATTGTTGATTGTTTTCAAAAAATGTATTATTTTCCATTTAATTTGCATTGATTTATCAGACTTTTTTATAATCGTAATATTTTAATTTAGAAAAATGTAGTAGTAGTAGTAGTAGTAGTAGTAGTGGAGTTTTACATGCATACCTTTGTCGGGTTTTTACATGGTATGCTTTTTCGTATTTCCTATATTTTTTCTTTATTTTCACTATTTGTGTCTATTATTCCCACTGTTTTTGTTTTTCTCCACTGCGCACTGTGGACCTACATTTTTTACGTGAGTTCGGAACCACAGAGAGTACAGCTTGAGACACTTAGAAAAATCGATTGGTGTCGGCGGCGGGAATCGAACCCGGGCTCGCTGGGTGGAAAACGGGCCCATTACCACTGAGCCACTGCCTCTCCAATTTAAAAAAATGTGTTATTTTCCTATGAACTTTTAATTCATGAATCAAATTATTTTGATCATCTATTTTCGAATAAAAATCGAATTTTTCATTTTGGCATAATTAAATTTGTAATGAAGATTTACTGAGAATTCGATTTTTGTTTGTAAATGAATGATACCGACAGCGGTAGGTTCGCGGTCGGTGCGTGGTTTCGGCGATCACACAAGTTGAGCAGCGTTGACTGCGGTCAGTACTTGGTTGGGTGACCGCTTAGCCATGAAAAATGAAAAAATATACATAGGATACATGAATAGGATAGGATACAAGTCGTACTGCGTGTAAGGAAAGCTAATATCACATATACAAGCGGCTACCAAACGATAACAAACGATTCCATTCGATTCGATACGACTATCGAACGATTCCATACAATTTCATACGACTACCAAACGATTCCATACTATTACATACGACTACCAAACGATTCCATACGACACCATTGCATACATATATGACATATATAACTTATGGTTAGGTAAGATGGATGTGTTAATATATATGTAGAATATAAATATATAAGGAGTAAAGAGGTTACATAATAGGGTAATTAAAAAAGTAAACGTATATGTGTGAGAGTGGAATATATAAGGTAAATAGGTTATAAATGTTTCAAGTATATAAAGTACATAAAAGGTAGAAAATGGAAAATAATAGAAAAAGACAAATATATATTATAATATATATATAATAGGGTATATGAGAAGGTATGTGTACGTGTGAAGGTGGAATACATGAGGTAAATAGGTTAAATGTATGAAGTACATAAGGTGAAAAGTGAATCAATCTTTTTTTTAAATGAATATATATCTATAATATGTATATGTATAGGGAGTAAATAGGTTGCATAATAGGGTAATTTAAAAAGTAGACGTATGTGTGTGAGAGTGGAATATATGAGGTAAATAGGTTAAATGTATTAAGTATATAAAGTATATATAAGGTAGAAAATGAAAAATAATAGAAAAAGATAAATATATATTATATGTACATGATAGGGTATATGAGAAGGTATACGGGTATGTGTGAAAGTGGAATATATGAGATAAAAAGGTGAAATATATGAAATATATTAGGTGAAAAGTGAAAAATGATGAAAAAAGGTGAATATATATATACATAATATGTATATAATATGTATATATATATATTTATATATAGACCGTATGAAAAAAATCATTACTTTATGTATTTATTTTTATATTACTAAGATATCTCATTATTTGTTAAATTCGAATTTAAATAATTGAAATTGAAAAACGAACGACGAAACGCGATGACGTCACAGCGGGACAAATGTCCCCTTTTGAGACAAATTCTCAAAAATTTTTCACCAACATCATCGTTCTCAGAATGGACCGAGTCGATTCTGTTGTAACAAAGACCAATCGGAAGAGAAAAATCGAAAAAAATTCAATAGAAAAATTGACATTGTTTGGTCCAGCCGTTTATCTGTGAGATCGATTTAAAGGCACTGTGACGTCATCACTTCCGGTATATTCGCGTATATAAGAGTGCGGTAGCTTTCTTTTAATACTTGGCGTCGAGCCGCTACCGCGTCTCTTGATCACAATTTTTAGTAGTTTCTCATAAGAGCGTATGTTAAAAATTCCAATTCTCAACATCAAATATTTCGATTTCTGAATGGTGGAGTCTCTTTAAACTTTGCATACAGTTTTATGTAATATCGAAGAAGCTTTATTTAGTTTTTTTTTCCAAATGGGTCGTAATTTTTTTTGTTTTTGAATTTTTCTTCATTATATAACGAATATAGATTAACTCGGACAATTTAAATTTAGAGTACGTTGTTCTTTTTTCGATTCGTAACAACTTTGTCCAATAAAATTAGGCTCGCAAACCATTTTGTATGTAAGAAAAACTGAAAACAAAAAATTCAGATTTGTCCGTCGTCATACAACGTTCTTAACTTTTGTACATCAATTACTAACATTTTTTGTTACCGCACTGAAAACCTGAAACTTTTATTCCGCGATTTTATGCTGAAATAGAAAAAAAAATTCTTAAAGACGTTTGCGGCAGCGCTGAATTGTTTTGTTTTAAACTCAAATTTTAGGAAAATGACTTTTCGTTCAAGCATTAATATATTTTGTTGCGACAATGAAAAATATACAGAGTTAAATCATGATTCTAGCAAAAATATATAAAAGTGATTTGCGCGACCTCTAAAAATTTTTTTACAGGTCCCAAATTTTGGGAGAATTATTCTTGCATGGAATACCAACGTATTCGATTGCACCGTCAAGAAAAAAAAGTCGATTTTTTTTGAAGCACCCTAATATACACGTTGATCGACACTGGAAGGAATTTCGATTCTGAATTCGGCACAGTCAATTATAACACGAGTGTTACTGTAATCAGGCTGAAAACATTCAGGCATTGTCCCCAGTACTACGTCTTTACTTGGCCAAAATACTAAATTAGCTGTAGCACTTGACAAGTCTTGCAGAATTGAAAAGAAAATTCTTGAAATCGTCGTCCGATGTACAGAAAAAAAAACACTGAGTGCTGAAAAGGTTAACCCAGTTTTCATTTTGACCAGAAAGATTAAAAGCCGATTTTCTTTGGAAATTTGACATTTATCTGCAGCATCTACTCTCTGCTTATGCGAGATGCCTCAAACCTCATTTGCCTTCAATTTCACGCCCATTACTGCCAGCGATGTGTCGTCCCTAATCTTGTCTACCTCCTCGCCCTCCCATTCTAGTGGGCCGGACGCAATCTCCTCATTTGTAATTCATACCTCGTTTCCAATAATTAGCCAAACACTCACCACTCTTTTCAACGCTTCCCTCGATCAGGGCTATTTCCCATTGCTCTGGAAACAAGCTTTTATCAGACCATTACTGAAAGTAAACCCGCCACTATCTCCTTCACATTGCAGACCGATAGCCAATCTTTCCGAGTTTTCAAAAATCCTTGAACGGTTAGTTCTCAACCAAATCAACAAATTCCTTACTTCCAACAATCTCCTAGATTCTCGACAGTCTGGATACAGAAAAAGCTTCAGCACTCTGACAGCCTTACTTCGTATTTGCCACGACATCAGGAGTGCAGTAGACGAGAGAAAGATTACACTACTGGTACTCTTTGATTTCAGTAAGGCCTTTGGCACTGTTCCTCATCTCAATCTTTTGATCAAATTACGTGATCTTGGTTTCTCTCCCAATTCTCTCCATTGGTTTTTCTCCTACCTTACAGATAGATCCCAAGCAGTTGTCAACAATGCCACAGCTTGCTCTAAATGGAAACACACCTCGATGGGAGTACCTCAAGGCTCTGTTCTTGGACCTCTCTTATTTTCCCTCTACATAAACGACATAGCCTCCACTTTGAAACACTCTGAGCACATGATTTTTGCCGACGACCTTCAAATCTACAAAACCTTCGCTCCATCTGACTTACTCGACGCGATTTCAAAAATAAACCTCGACGTCAAATCCATTGCTACTTACGCTACTGAAAACGGACTCAAATTAAATCTAGACAAATCCAAGGTCATTATTTTAGGCAGCAGCGCTTTTATAAATCACATAGACTCTGGTACATTACCCCAAATATCAATAAACGGCAACACAATTCCTTATGTCAACCAAGTCAAAAATCTTGGTGTTATTTTCACCTCAAATCTCTCCTGGCGAAAGCATGTTCTCCTTATATCCAAAAACGTTCACTTCTCTCTCTTCAGATTAAAATTCAATAAAAAAGCCTTATCGCATGAGCTGAAGGTGTTGTTAGTCAAGTCATTGATTCTCCCTATTCTCGACTATTGCTGCTTGGTCTATAATGATTTGACGGACGAATTGAACGTTGTTCTTCAACGACTAGTCAACCATTGCATTAGATTCATTTTTAACCTACGCCGTGATGTACATATTTCTCCGTACAGACGTCAGCTAGGCTGGCTTACGGTCAAATCAAGGAGACCCTACTTCCTGGGAGTAATGATGTACAATGTCCTTCACAGAAACGCACCTAACTATCTGAGTGAATTATTCCCTCTTGCTCGTCCTACAACTCGTCCCTCCAGACTAACAAATCCCGAGACTGTCCTTATTCCCATGCATCGCACTGCAACATATCGGAACTCCTTCGTTTTGGCAGGAATGTACTTTTGGCACTCACTGCCCGTTAATATCTCATCGAGCACTTCTCTGGCTATTTTCAAGAGTCGACTAGTAGCTCATTTAAAATCCCAAGAGGACGAGACACCTTAGGTGTCTCCCAATCTCAATCAGTAACGCATCTTAATCTTCTTATTTCTCCTTGTCTACCACATCTCGCACCAGCACCGCAAACAAAGTGACACCGATGCTGTTTTGTATAATAGATTTACACATATTCTTTTTTCTTTATTATTTGCGTTATTTTATTATTATATCATTTCTTTATTTTATTATTGTACCAAAACTGTAATTTGATTTGCCTTATGGTGTACAACCAAGGCTTAAACATTAAATCAATCAATCAATCAATCAATCTTTAATAAAAATTGAAAATGCTCTTGTGTTACACCAGCAAGATCTAGGCACTGCTCATTATTTTTGATTGATGAAATGCCAGCAAAACGTCTCTCAGTAGTACTTTCGTCATTCTAAATATCAGGCCCAACTGACTGACTTACGTATACTTTTTGTGGTGTACCACATGCTTTGTCTTTAAATTGTTTTCTATTAGGTACGATAATGCGGCTTGGGATTATTATTTCCGTTTGGATCTCGACATCACTGCAAGAAGTTGTGTTGTTGACGTATCTATTGCAGATGAAGGTTTTTTCTGGCTGAGTTGAATGGGGTGAAAAAATATCCACTTAACACTCTTGATTGCAAGCTTTTCTTTCGTGATGACTTTGATTTGTTCCGGCATTACTATCGTTGTCCGGCTCCGGCTGCTCCATTACTTCTTCGACAACTCGTTCCGGTGCTTTTGTGGTTGTTATTGGCTTTTGTTTATTGATTCGCCGCTTCATAAACCGCTCATGTCTGCAATGAAGATTAAATAATTACAAATGTTACAAAAAAAATTAAAATTATTGGTATACTTGATGTGTATATAAAGTTGTATACCTCTTCGTTGCTCCAGTTTGATCCACTACTTTTGTCCTATATGCAGGAGGAAATATGGTTGGAATGTAGCTCGGGCTTAATTCTTCGTCCGATTTTTTATTTCCAATAAAATGCGCACTGCAAATTAGATCCCACGCCTTTGGACACCATGGTGATCCATCTGGACTGGAAATTAATTCAATTTCTTCACTTTTTCAAATACTACGTATTTATATAATCACGTATATTTGTATAATTATGATTATGATATAAGTAGTATTTAAATACTACGTATTTAAATAATTATGTGATCACGAATATCACGTACAACGTGCTTGCTTTTCTACGTCTGACGTGGTAAAGTGAGGTTATGTGACTTACTTTTTCCTCTTCACAGCTGCAATCCATTTTTTTCTCTGCTCCACTATATTGTGCTGCTGGAAATTTGTAGAACTTGCACTCTTTATCACGAACACCATGATTTTTACAATACACAACACAACAAGTATGATGGGCCATGTTATTAAATAATTCAATACTAATCGTGTGCAATCGTATGAAAAATATCCCACTTTGTTTTCACTTTTCGCCACCAGCGTCGCTGGGGTAGATTTGCTTACCCCCTCCAATAGGTTGCACGGAGCGAATATGGCACTTTCTCGCAAGTATTAAATATGCACGATTCGCTTGGAAGACGGCGAACAGTAAACATCAAATATACATATCAGCTCAAAATAGTCACCGAAATAAGAAAACAAGAAGTACAACCACAAATAATTCAAAAACCAATAAGTGGAATTAAAATTAAAACCATAGAATACGATAAACAAAAAAAATACGCAAATTAAAATACGCGCCCAAAACCAAACGGAAGAAACCGGAAGTGGACGGAAAATCCGGACCCCAACTGGAACCAACAAGAGCGCTGCATAAGAAAGGTCGGTCGAATTATACATAAAAATACAGAGAAACAATTTAAAAAAAAAAAAAAATTGCCAGACTGATAAATCACACAGACTCAGGGAGCCCGCTTAAAGCGACAAGTACTATCACTATTATAAATAAATAAAAAGCCTAACAACATTCCTCTAAATTAAGGCAAAAAAAACATATATACTAAAATAATTATAAAACGAAACGTCGACCGTTAAAGTCGACATGAAAGACGCGCCCGTAAGCAGGGGACAGAGAAAAAAAAAAGACAAACACAGACGAATCCAAATATACTGGACAAACAGAATTAACAAATTATGACGAAATATCAAACTACGATACAAAAACAATCAAAGAAATGATATTAGGATCACAAATCTCAATAGAAGAACCCACTAAGAATAAAAGGAAGCTGACGGAGGATGACAAGGGAATCGAGTCTAATGAAATCCACAATAATAAACCGCGAATAGTTGATAGTCAAATCAACAGACCAGGAAGCAAGAACTGGTTTATTCCACCCAAACGACGTAGAGAAGAGGAGGAAAATTTCCCCGAAAGAAAAAACCGGTACAAGGAAAATAGCGAAGCCCCATTTTCCGTCCTAATCAAACAGGTAATCACGGGAGAGGGGGGAACAAATCTAGGTAGAGGGATTGATTGATTTGATTTCAAAGTTTCTTTATTCATAAATGTCTTATAATGTGTAATACAATTTTTGGTTTTTGTTGTTGACTATTCCCGTTTCTTTAAACTTACTAGTCTGATCATGTGTTTATTTAGGGTTGCTTTTTTAACTTTGTTGTTCGGATTCTCCGAGTTTAGGTTTTTGTTTCTTAGGCTAAAAATTGAAAAAATACCATCAGACTTATTTATGCCTTAACTTAGGGTCTATTTACAATATTTACAGTGTGTATGTTTCATACTTTCCTTATTATTAATGGTTACATTATTATATGATGTGGTAGCTTATGTTTGATTTTGAATGGGAGTGTTTCCCGTGTGTGTGTATCAATTTCGCTTAATATAGGTATGTTTTTTATTGTTTCTAGGTAGAATTTTTTCGTGTGCGCAACTATTTCTTGAAACAGTTGTTTTATTCTGGTTGTATTTCTTATTTGTGTGTTTCTTGTGCGTGGATTGCTATTTGTAATTGTCCTGAGTGTTTTATTTTGGAAAATTTCAAGTTTTTTGATGTGAGTTTTCGCCGCGTTGCCCCATATGGGTGCAGCGTATAGGATGATTGGTCTGATCATGGCTTTATATAGGATTAGTTTGTTGTATAGGCTAAGAGCACTTTTTCTACATAGCAGATGGTAAAGGATGCTTTTAATTTTTTGAGCTTTGCTGTGCGTGTTTGTGATATGTTCTTTAAATGTTAGTTTGCTATCAAGTATTGATCCAAGGTATTTGGCGCTGTTTTTTGGCTGTATTGTAGTATTTCCAACTTTAAACGGTGGAGATATTTCTTTTTTAATTTTTTTAGTGAAAAATACCAATTCAGTTTTCGCTGCATTTATTTTGATTTTCCATTTGTGGAAATGCTTGACTATGAGGTCAACGTGTTTCTGCACGTTGGCCTGCGCTACCTTTTTGCTCCATGAGCTCGACATAATTGCAGTATCATCTGCGTAAAGTGCAATTTCCGTTTTGTTTGTTTTTGGGATGTCGTTGATGTAATATAAAAATAGCACGGGTCCCAGGATCGATCCTTGGGGCACCCCCGCAGCGACATTTTGTATTTCCGAAGCGGCGCCATTGGTGACTACCGAAAACGTTCTATCAGTAAGATATTGTTGTAGGAGTTTGATTAAGTATGTAGGGATTTTTAACTCATTCAGTTTATATAGTAGCCCCTCGTGCCATACAGTGTCAAAGGCTTTCAATATCTAATAATGACACAGCCGTAGTTTTATTAAGATTAAAGTTTATACTGATATGATTCGTTACTCTAGCTAGTTGATGTACAGTACTTAGGCCAGGTCTGAATCCAAATTGTTCAGGGATAATTCGTTTTTCTTTATTTTCATGAATTCTAAGTCTGTTTAATATTATTTTTTCGAATATTTTGCTCATTGTGGGCAAGAGGCTAATCGGTCTGTAATTTTGGGGGAAGAGTTTGTCCTTTCCTGATTTTAAGAATGCTAGTATATTAGCATGTTTCCATTTTTTTGGGAAATATGATAGCTCAAAGCATGCGTTAAAGATTTTGGCCATTTTACGTCTGGAATCGCGAGTTAAATTTTTAAAAATGATGTTTTGTAAATTGTCCGCCCCTGGTGCTTTTTTGGGTTTGGTGTTTTTAATTGCCCTGTCCATCTCGCTTTCAGTTACATATTTTATACTATTTTTATTGACTTCCTCGTTGAGCAGAATTTTAACCTTGCCAGAAATTGTTTTGTCAAACCTGTACGAGCCCAGGTTTTCCGTGAGGTGATGGACTCTCTCGAAGTTTTCAGCCAGGATATTAGCCTTTTCTTTATCATCGAATACCAGGCCCCTTGGGCCACGCATAGTGGGTAGTGCACCTGATGATGGTTTGGTGAATGCCTTGGCCATTCTCCAAATCGAGTTATCTTTAATTTTCAGGTCTTTCAATGTGTTGTTCCATCCTTCGTTGGAGTGTTTTTTGATCATTTCTTTGACAATCCCGGATAGTCGATTTTTTATAATTCTAAAAATTGGGTTTGCTGTGTTTTAAGACTTTCTTCGATACTTCTTTCTCAGTTGAATTGTTTCCCTGATTTTTTCTGGGAGAGCAATTGTTTTATGCTTGATTTTGTTTTTGGGGATAGCCAATTCAATCGCCTCGTTTATTGTGTTTGTAAGTGTCGTGACGTTTTTGTCAATGTCTTCTATGCTAAGGATTGGCAGGTCTGTTGGGAGTTTATTGTCTAGGTAATTTTTGAACTTGGTCCAGTCTGCTTTGTTGTAGCTAAGTGTGGTTGTTTCCTGTTGTGTAACGTTTGTGTTGGACAGATTTATTAATATCGGGTTGTGATCTGAATCTAGGTCATTGATAGATTCTATATCCATGTGGTTGGTGACATTCTTTACTAAGGCAAAATCTACCGTGCTTGGTAGCGCGCCCGTGTACGGATAGAGTGTGAAATTATCAGGGGCTAGAATGTTTATGCCGTGGTTTGACGTGTAATTTAGTAAGCGTTTTCCGTTTGCATTATTACTCGAATAGTTCCAACCCGTATGTTTGGCGTTAAAGTCCCCAATCACAATGGTTGAATTAGCTACCCCGAATATTTTGTCAAGATCATGTTTTTCAATTCTAGTCTGTGGTCTCGTGTTCAGGAATTGAGTGCATACAAATTGCCGGGATGTTGGGGATCGTGCCGACGTTAGAAAGAAAGGTTGTTTTAAGACGCGATTGTTAGCGCGGGGATCCGCTTGTCGAGTTTTATTTACAGAGTTAAGATTTTGTACAGATTTATGATATTTACAGTGGTTGTTAGCGGTTAAAACACGCGGTTTAACAAATGATAGCGGTAATTTAATGTTAAGATTGCGGTGTAGCAATCGTCGGATCTCGCGCACTGATTTTATTGATCTCGCGGCTCAATCACGACGTGGGTGCGGGGCCAGTGTGGAACTTTGGTGACACACGTGGCTCGGCCCGGCCACGCAGTGAGTTTAAGATTACGAAAATGCGATGTAGACTTGTGCGATGTCGATTGCGCCTGATGCGCCAATCGAGCGGGCTTGACGAGTGCATGCGGCACACGTTCGCGATGCATTAATGTCACGCGGACATTATGCGGGTGGCGTTACACGAAATGGCTGCCATTCTCGGCAGCAGCGTGCTACCGAGCACGGCCACACGCGAAGAATAGATAACGTGCCCAGCAACGATGTGCTGCCGGGCGCGGCTAGAGACAAATAGAAGGAATTTTGGGCGCTCTCGCACGCCGATAGGCACGAGGATCGACAGATCCTGCGCACCGAGGCGAAACGAGAGCGTCCGCGAGGTGCTGCCCCGGAGCGGGCCGATAAGAGAGCTCGCCCCGAGTTTTTGGAGAGGCGGAATCCTGAACATTCTCCCGCCATCAGCACGGAGTGGTGATGTTCCAGTGAGGGATGACGTCCTCAGCGGCGAGTGAAGATCTCGATGTTCTTGATGATCTCGATGATCTCGAAGCGGAAGCGGCGAGAGCTTCGCGGTGCGTTGTTTCCTCGGCTTCGCGAGGGCCTCGGAGGAAATGGTGGTGACCTAAACAGTCTCTGCAACAATAGAGATCAATTTGAAATGTCACAGGGCGGTGCGTTTGGGATTCGCAGAGTGCGGTTCCCGGACGAGCTTCGGGTGCGATGAAGTCGTCAGCGATGAGGCGAGTGGTTGACGAGGCCACTCTTCAGGCGGTTGCGTCATCCACGGTGGTCACGTCCACGATTGTAGATGAGCTCGGAGTTGTTGAGTGCTGAGGCCTTTGCAGGGCCATCAGCACGGTTGAAAGTGCCAGGATCTCGTCTCCACGGAGCGAGTGGAGCGAGCAGCATGCGGTTCCTGACGTAATCTTCCTTTTGAAGCTGGTGCCTTGATCCACGAAAGAGTGCTTGAGGGTCCGTCCACAGTGAGTCGTTGTTAGTAGCTGCGGGGCGGTTGGATTTCATCTGATGAATTGCGTGTAGCAGCGCTGCTGGGGGTTCTAACCTCGGGATGGTTAGTTATTTAGGCGGTGCGACTTTCGTTTTTGCGCAAACGAGAGTTTATTTGGCGCCAGTGGACGGGGAGTTGGCTGTGATGTAGCCGACAGCGAACATCGCGAGTTGCGATGCATCAGGGAAGCCGTGGAGTTCAACGGTGGAATTGCTCCACGTGCTGAACCATCTGGTGGAATCGTTTCTTGGCCAAGAATTGCAGATCTTTTGTGATAGGCGACCACCTTGAACCATGTTCGGTGGCTGTGATTCGTCCCAGCTGATTTCGCGATTGCGGTTCGAGTGGAGAATCCTTGCTCGAATCGCGACCGGGTGGATGTGGTCGTGTGGATCAAAATATCTGCACTACTTCAGATAATGTTCGGCGCTTCATGAATGCTTTGGAGTGATGGAGAGTCGCGCTGCGAAATGCGTTCGTCAGCTCGACCGTTCCATTTTTGCCCGACTGTTTTGGTTGAGCAATCGTCGATGATGTTGTTGTTGCCTTGCTCGTTGATGATGCCTGGTGCGATTGCGAATTTGCGAGCGGGAATTGCTCCCGCGTGGCACAGCTCGTTGAGTTCGTGGGTGGAAACCCGTGAGGATGAGCTCACCTCGAAGCGGATGATTGTGTGCTCACCTCGAAGCGGAGAGTTTGATGATTCTCTGCAGATGCGAACCATGTGATTTCTGATCGGGTGAATGATTATTCGCGACGAACGATGAGTTTTTGGACGAGCTGTTCCGAGATGAATGCTTGTTCGAATCTCGGGTGGACGAGTGCACGTACTCTCGTAGTTTTGGATGCTGACGAGAGACGAATGCGTGTACTGTAGCAGGCAGCGGTGATGCGTGATTGCAGGGCATGCAACATTGTTGCGGGCAAGGCGCGGAAGCGTTTGGCGATTGCGCTGACTCCCACGTTGGAGTCCTCGACGTTGATTTGGGCTGGCTCGTGAAGGCGGCGCCGGACTGGCGTCTGCGTTCCTCGTGGAGCATGATTGCGTGACGGGTCACGAAATATTGTTGCGAAGCTCCGCTGCACGGAAGCTTGATGAGTGCAGGCGGACGTTGATTGCACGGTCAACGGTGTAGTTGCTTCGTTGAGTTCGAGTGCTTGCGCTCGAACGGTGAGGAACTCTTCGAGTTCAGGGAGCTCGGGTGCTCGGACGATGAGCCAAGCGAATTTTCCTGAGCCTCCCGCGTAGCGTTGTCTAGATGGCTGAAGGCCGATGTCTAGATTGTTGACGGACCGTTGTCCACGACGACCTTGGGCGTCGTTCGACTCGACTTTGATTTCACCGTGATGGACGCTGGGTGAACTACACTGATGTTGAACGCGCGGCGCGGCACCGAGCTCGAGAAATTTGCGATTGAAATTTCTGGAACAGCGGCGAGCGCGAAGTCCACGCGGGGATTGGTCGAATTTTTTGGAAACCGCGGTGAGTGTAAAGTCCACGCGGGGACTAGTCGACATGAACTCGAAGAACTTAAACATGAGCGTGTAAGTTCGAGTTGAATTTGCCAGTTTGAGAAGTTGGCAAAAGCGTTTTGAATTTCTGTGGACGAGAAGCGTCGCACGGAAGCGTGAGGAGATGGCGGACGATCTCTCGACTCACGATGAACGCGCACACGCGACGCGCTGAACTTGACGAGCGCAAACTTGCAACACACGAACTGGGTGAGCGCGAACTCGCAACGTACGAACTGGGTGCGCACGAACTTGCGTGGCATAACGCCGATTAGCGGGCGCGAATTATGATTTAAGTTGGATGAAAGTCAATTAACTGTTGCGCGCGGTGTGTTTCGATATGGGTTTCGCGAAAATGTTTCACAAAACTGCGCGAACTTAAGAGAGATTACGAACTCTCTTCGCGAGACTGCCTTTGGACGAGAAGCGTCGCACGAAAAGGCAGCGGAAAATGGCGGTCGGAGTCTCGAGGGACAGAGCTCGAGAGCGACGTGCCCACGGGGGCACTGGCACGCGCACGCGCGCCAACGCGAGGCGGGAACAGCGGTTGAAGACCGCGTGGTCAAGAGTCACTCCCGCGATTTGCACGGATCACCGTGAATCGCGGGGAAGATTGAAAACGAGAAACACTTCACTGGAAGCTCGCGAAGATTGTAAGGAATCGCGAACTCACCAGAAAAGGCGCGGAAACGTTGCGTCGTGTGGCGAACCCGGGTCGACGACGACTTCGGGCGTCGAGCGACCAGACGGTGGGTTCGACATCTTGCACGCGGGCAGAAGTTACGCGACGCGCACACGAAGAACGAGTTACACGACACAACCGCGCGGAAAAGGCTCGAGTGGTCGTGCTACGCGAGGAGAGCACGACACTGCTCAAAATGGCGGGCGATGACTCGAAAATCGATATCGAGTGCGAAAATTGCTCGAAGGCACCGAGCAACGCGGTCGCGCACGCGCGACGACAGGCGCGACGCGAGACAGCGCGACGAGAGTGCGAAGATCACCCAAAATGGCGGTCTTAGGCTTGAGTGCCGACATCGAGCGCGAAAATTGCTCGATGTCAGTGGTCGTCGCGCGGACGAACACACGCGACAAAAGGCGCGACACGAAACTGCGCGACGTGAGTGCGAAAGCCACACGAAATGGCGGTTTTAGGCACGAGTGCTGGTCGAGCGCGAAAATTACTCGAAGGCACTGAGCAACGCGGTCAAACACACACGAAGCGGGAAAAACTCACGAAAACGCGTTGGACAATCGCGGAGTTACGCGTCGCACGTTGGAACGGGCGAAAAAATGAAAATTGAACATAAATAATTCGCGAAAATGAAATAACTCGCGAACACTGCGGAAAATCCTCGAGAATGAGGAGCGAAGCGCGATCGATCGCGATCGCGGCGCGAGACACGTGCCGGCATGGTCGAAACGAAAATTTCGTTAAGTGGCCAATGACTGTCGCAGAGTGCAACGGTTGGCCACGGCGGCGCAAGCGAAGAGTCTGAAGTGACCCAGCGCGGCACAGTTGTTGGCCGCTTGGACTGGCCAAGTTGCCACGCGGTCTCGCGGTGCACAAATTTTCACTCGGCTAGCGAACTTTTTACACACGCACCAACACTCGCGAATTTACAATTGGCACGATCCGGCTCGAAGGACCAAATGTTCAGGAATTGAGTGCATACAAATTGCCGGGATGTTAGGGATCGTGCCGACGTTAGAAAGAAAGGTTATTTTAAGACGCGATTGTTAGCGCGGGGATCCGCTTGTCGAGTTTTATTTACAGAGTTAAGATTTTGTACAGATTTATGATATTTACAGTGGTTGTTAGTGGTTAAAACACGCGGTTTAACAAATGATAGCGGTAATTTAATGTTAAGATTGCGGTGTAGCAATCGTCGGATCTCGCGCACTGATTTTATTGATCTCGCGGCTCAATCAAGACGTGGGTGCGGGGCCAGTGTGGAACTTTGGTGACACACGTGGCTCGGCCCGGCCACGCAGTGAGTTTAAGATTACGAAAATGCGATGTAGACTTGTGCGATGTCGATTGCGCCTGATGCGCCAATCGAGCGGGCTTGACGAGTGCAGAAGGCACACGTTCGCGATGCATTAATGTCACGCGGACGTTATGCGGGTGGCGTTACACGAAATGGCTGCCATGCTCGGCAGCAGCGTGCTACCGAGCACGGCCACACGCGAAGAATAGATGACGTGCCCAGCAACGATGTGCTGCCGGGCGCGGCTAGAGACAAATAGAAGGAATTTTGGGCGCTCTCGCACGCCGATAGGCACGAGGATCGACAGATCCTGCGCACCGAGGCGAAACGAGAGCGTCCGCGAGGTGCTGCCCCGGAGCGGGCCGATAAGACAGCTCGCCCCGAGTTTTTGGAGAGGCGGAATCTTGAACATCTCGCGTATACAGATGCTATTATCATATTATTTCCGAGCTTTATTCCCAGCGACTCAACTGAGTCTGTATCGAAGTCAATCTCAGAGCATGAAATGTTGTAATTGCAGTAGATTGCCACCCCCCCTGCTGCACTGTCGTTAGGTCTGTCTTTTCGAAAACTTTGATAACCCGGGATTTTACACTTCCTTTTGCTCGTGAGTTTAGTCTCGTTAACTAGAAATATATCAATCTCCTGCTGCTTGAGAAAGTCCATCACCTCATTTTTTTTGTAGAGTAAGCCATTGGCGTTCCAATGCGCTATTTTGAAGTTTTTTTGGAGCGTGACTCTCCTACTAGACATACTTAAATATCGTTGAGTAGAAAGCTTCACACCTTGAGATGTGGTCTGTACAATGTTTGAGCTGATTGTTTAATTCTCTGATCATCATCAGCATTTCTTTGACATTACAGAGCGTGCTGAGTATTTTGAATTCTTTAATTACTTCAAATATCGAGTTAATGTCATCGCTCGCGGCGCTTGTTTGATTCTTACCTATTACATTTTTCGCTTGCGTTGCTGCTTCTGCGTACGAGTTCTTTTCTGCTTCGGGGTGGATATAGTTGCTGTTATTATTTTCCGAGTCGAGTTCGGGAACGTCTTCTGCGGTGGCAGGACCCCTGAGGGGGGTTGGTGCGTAGATATTTGTTGTTGTTTGTTCTCTTCGCTGTCCGGGGGCCCTTGAGTTGTCCATCCCTCCATGTCGATCGCCACGCGGTGTGAGGAGCGGGAAGTTGATTTCGTTATGTTGAGGTGGCTGTTGTCTAGGTGGCGCTGCTCGATTTTTCTTTTTGTCAATTAGTTCTATCCGCTTCTTGTAGGCTGCGCAGTCCGTTGAGTTGGCCGCATAATTCTGATTACAGTTGGCGCATTCAGGTGGCGTTCCCTCCTGCTTCTTGCAGTCTTTCGTGAGATGGTTCTCAGCACATCTCACGCATCTTGGTGTGTTGTGGCAGAAGCTTGCCCCGTGGCCAAAGCCTTGGCAGCGGTAGCACTGCGTCACACGTCTCTTGTTTTTGTAGCGTTCCCATTTGACTCGGACCGAGCAAATGTATCTGATGTTATTCATTAGTCCCACCTTTTCCGAGTGTTTGAAGGATACGTAGTATAGAGGATGTCCGTCAGGCGCGTCTTTTCCCGTCTTCATTATGGATATTTTCGACGCCGTTAGTCCGTGCGCCTTGATTTCTTCGTGGATTTCACTTATTTCGATTGGTGGAAGTCCCCTTATGACAAACTTTTTCTCTTTCTCGGCCTCCCCGGCGTATGTGTGGAATTCTACTTCTGCCCTTGTCAGTAGATTTTTTATGTCATTGTGCGCTTCCTGTGTGTTCGGCAGGATGGTGATTTTTTCCATCGTGTAATTGATGAGCGTTCCTTTGAATTTTGACGTTACGTCTTTCACGATGTCCGTTCTTAGTTTTGCTGAGAAATCCTTGCTCGCCACAACTATCGGTGGGATTTTGATTTTGTTCGTTTTTTGTTCCGCTAGGGAGCATTTTTCGTTCATGCTGGTCTCTTCTTCCAACTCCATCTCGTCTTCCTCTGATTCTGAGTCCGTGGATAGAGCTTTGAATTTGTTGTTCGATGCTTTTGTTTGGTTCGAGTTTTTTTCATTTCCCGGGCTATTACGCGCGTCTTGTTTTTTTGCACTGGTGCCTGCGGTTGGGTCTCCCGCACGTTTTTTCTTTTTTGCCATTTTTGTCTTGGGTTGTAGTCGTTTAACTTTGGTTATAAAACCATCAGCTGAGATTTTACTACTTTCCCTATGGTCTCGTATAGTGTATTGGTTGTGGTCACTGAGCACTCTTTTCGACACGACCCTCAATCCTCGGCTGTCGAAGGCAGGTGTATGATCGAATCATGTTAAGGTAGAGGGAATAAAACTAACGAGAATTTATACAAACCGGGCGCTATAGGAAACCTCCACCCCATGACCATAGGTATGAAATTAAAAAACAACCCTGGAATAATAGAAATAAAAAGAAAAAATTACAACCTCGTAGAAATAATAATGAACACATACCAGACAGCCAACGGATTTATAGATAATCAAGAAGCAAACATCCCCCCTACATGGCGGGCTTATATCCCCGATGATAAAGTAATGCGAGTCGGCGTAGCTAAGGATGTGGAGCCATCTCCGAGTGAGAAGGAAATCCTAGAAGGAATAGAATGGCTCAGCAACTTAATCAGAATAATAAAAATCGAAAGAATAAAAAAAATTAACAGGGACGGTAGCGATGCGGGCAAACTAACACCCACGAGCTCGATAAAAATATGGTTCAAAGGAAACACAATCCCAGAAAAAATAGCAATTTTTAAAACAAGTGTTACAATAGAAGTCTTTGAACCAAAAATAAAAAGATGTCACAAATGCCAAAGATTTGGACATCTAACAAAACACTGCCGGGGCAAGGACAGATGTCCTCGCTGCGGAGGTTCACACGAAGAGAGAGAGAGTGCAGGAGCGGGAAACCGACGTGTGTCAACTGCGGAGCAGGACACTCAGCGAATGACCCCAACTGCGACACATTAACAAAACAAAAAATAACGAATAAAATAATGGCACACTTAAATATAGACAGACAAAATGCACAACAAATTTCCATCGCGAAAAAACTATCCAACATTTACAGAACCGAGACTTGGCTACAGCAAAGATTGACAAACCTTGCCGAGGGAAGGAAAATTACAACCCCAAACCTATTTTATAATAACAACAACAACGAATGGAACTAAGCGTGGGAAAACGCATTTCCTCCACACCATACAGTCACCTCGACGCCAAACAAAAAAAATACTTATAACACAAGACGAAAAGTACCCAAGATATTTCACCTAGAACAACCTACAGAAACAAATAAAAACAAAAAAACGAACAAAGAAATAACCAGAAAGAAGGAAACCCACATACACAGAATCGAACTAACATTAACGCCTCAAAACCCAAACACAAGACAAAACCACAAATCCGAAACTTTAAACACAACGTACAGCCAAAATAAAAACGAGAGAGAAATAAAACGATTCAGTTTACTCCAAAAATCCACAACAGAAATAAACGACGAACAGCAGATGGACGAGGACATCGACAGTAAATTCCCACCAGTAAATTTTACTGAAAACATACAATGCAACGAACAAGAAGAGACGGAAAAACAAAATATTACAGACAACTACACAATCACACAACAAGACCAAAAACCCAAAAACAGACCAAGTACATAAAAAAAAAGGAAAATACCCACACCAACTCCTCAACCTCAAACTAACAAGTAACCCGACCAATATAGAGTAGGTAACTGTTGTCTGTATGCTAACTGGAATTGCTGAAGGTCTGGAAATCGCACAATGGAATTGTAGGAGTCTAGTGGGAAAAGCACATGAACTTCCACAACTTACAAAAGACACTGACATACTTATCCTATCAGAAACGCGACTAGGAAAAAATCAAAATTTTAGAATACCGAATTTTGATTTGATAAGGAAAGGTAGAGACGAAAATAAAGGTGGAGGAGTAGCGATCGGAATCAGGAAAAACTTGCCCTATCGCACTCTACCAACACTTTCCAATAATTTTAATACTCAAGAAATTGAAATAATAGCCATAGAAATTATTCTGAACGGAAATAAAAATCTATACGTAGTAAGTGGTTACCACGCACCAAAGCACTCCACAAAAATAGGAAAATGGAACTCACTACTCAATGAATTAGAAAAAAAAAGTGAAAACCACCACCTGATAACAGGAGGTGATTTTAATGCCCATTCGCCATTATGGGGATGCCAATCCACAAACACCTCGGGCAGAGCTTTAGTAAAGGCCTTGGACAATTATAACTTAAACATTTTAAACGACGGGTCGAGCACCTATCTCTCACCAAACGGCACAACAAACGCACTCGACATCACACTAAGTAGTAGTGCAATCTCAAGCCTAATCACATGGGAAGTATCGCAAGATTTATTAGGAAGCGACCATCATGTAATATTAATCCAACTTAAAAATATGACATTGAGAAAGACTGACAAAAGACCCACTCTGGAAACTTCAAACATAAATTGGATAGAATTTTCTGAAACATTAAAACATCACAATCCCCCCGGAGAAATAAATTCACTGAATTTCATAGAACATTATAACAAATAAAAAAAAAAACGATCCAAACAACCGCGACCAATTCAGGAGCAAAACTGATCTCAAACAATGACCATCCTCAGGAAAAAAAAGACTCCAAAAACCTGGTGGAACGAAAAATGCACAGAAGCACGAGACAAAAGACGAACTGCCCTCAAAGAATTTAAAAAACCTAAAAACCTTGCAGACCTAGATAAATGGAAACAGATAGACTACGAGACCAAAATTATATTAAAGAGAGGAAAAACAGAAGCATTCAAGGCCTTTGCTAGCTCAATAAATCCAAACATGGAAATTAAAAAAATCTGGGAAAACATCAGGAAATTTAACGGCATTACAATAAACAAAAACAATACCAGAACTAATGAAGACAAAAAAAAAGGAAATTGATAAGATCATCAAAAAACTGGCCCCAGACCCACCCCCTGACTACAACCCCACCAATGTAAGCTTGCAAGACAACGCAGAGGTAATCCGAGCTAGAGTGCATTCAAAAAAAAAACTAAAGACCCAATCAGCAGCAGGAAGAGATGTAATCAATAATAGTATAATAAAATCACTCTCCAAAAATATTCTGGAAACGTTAGTTAAAATATATAACAAATGTATTGTAACGATACGAAATGACTCAAAAACGCTTCGCGTTACGCGTCGGTTCGAGCTTCGAGAGAAAGGAGCAGGTGTGAAGAAAAAACGAGAGTTTTATTTAGATTTAACAAATAAAAAGCGATTTATTCAAATTTAACGAGTTACTTGACAAATTTCTAGGTGTTCTGTTTATTTTGCACGTGTTTCCTTTATTGCAATCGAACGGCAAAAATTAAACGAAATTTTTGACATAAAAATCTCGATGGAAAGTTATGCGGTCATTTCACCGCTTACGTGGTAATTTATGGTAATTTAGGGTAATTTACGTTTTTCTTTCTTATTTTCTTTGAAATTCAAATAAAACTCGTTGATTCTATACAATCTTAAGTTGTATCATTAATCTTGACTGATTTTGATGACTAATTATGCTTGAAAACACGGAAGACTTTACAGAAAACGGTTGTTTGGCGCGACGCTGATTTTCGATCTGTTCCTACGCTTTTATTCTATGATTCGCACGCACGCGTGTTTGTTTAACGCTGTAATTAATTGATTTATACAATGAAACGCACTTACTGGGCTTATAATTGATTTGAATGATTTTTATTTGAGAACGCACGCTTATTTCAATTTCACAATTCGATTTATTGAATTGGACCAGTTTTTCGCACGCTTATTTCGGTTTTACTATTTGGTTTATTCAATTGGACAAATTTTCGCAGGCTTATTGGCTTTAATTGATTTTGAACAAATTTTTAATCAAGATTCTGACAAACAAATTTAATTTCTATATCATTTTTATGCGGCGATCTTCTTCATCTCTACGAAAAATGAAGTTTTGAGGAAGGAAGGAATGATGTGCGACGGCTGCGGGAGTTGAACGTAACCGAACCACTCCGTCGTCGAATGCACCAAGGAAAATGTGGAGAGGTTATGTTTTGGTTTCGTAGAGGCGAAGAAGTCCTTGCTGACGGTCTAGAGTTTTGCCTCGAGTTCTTCGAGAAGAATGAGTGCCGAGTGCTGTTCTGCACCGGCTTTTATACTGTCAGAATCCTTTGTTCTTTGATTTCCTGGAAGTCTAAAAATAACTCTCAGTCTTATTCGCTAGAGTTCTTTGTGGTGGGGCGCTTGCCAAAACGTTATTGGAGATTAATTTCTCCCACTCATTCATCCTTCGCTCGCATTCGTTCAACATTCATCGCGCTTGCGCATAACGTTCGCACAGTCCTTCTTGTCCTCACTTTTCGACGCGGTATCGAATGAGACACGCGTAATCCCCACTCCTTTATCACAAATTTATCACTTTCCCCCACTTTGTCCGCTCGCGTCTTCGCGAGCCGCGAGATGGTTCGGCTATCGGCCGCTTGGCGCTACCGTAGTCGAGCGACGGACGCCGCACCGAGCGGATCGTCAGCTGTCGCGTATCCGTGCCGTTACAGTATGTACACGGGAGAAATACCGGAAGACTGGACCAAATACGAAATTTGCCTCATACCAAAACCCGTCGGAGGATATAGACCGATCTCGCTGGCATCATGTCTCTTCAAGTTTTTCGAACGAATAATTAAAAATAGACTCGAGTACTTTCTAGAAACGGAAATGCTGATCCCCAACACGCAGTTCGGTTTCAGGAAGTCCCGCTCGTGTACTGACAATATAACCATACTGACATCAGATATATATGGGGCATTCCACGCCAAATCGGACACCATTCTGCTTTAGCATCGCCGATTTTTTCGTTAATTTTTTATATTATAATACCCATTGAGAGAGATTTTCATGATTTTTTTCAATTTTTTTCGTCCAGCCGTTTTCGAGATATCGATTTTTCAAAAAAATCGTTCTTTGTTTTTCAAACATCCGTAACTTTTCGGAAAATGGATCGATTGGGACGTTTTTTTTTTTGAATTTTTTGTTTTTTACGGAACTTTAAGAGTACATTATCAGAAAAAATCCAAAACCGTCTTTCTTCAATATTTCGAGTTTTTTTCTATAAAATGTTGATTTCCGAAAAACACGTAGCGATCGATTTCCTTGAATTTTTTTTCTAAAAAACTATAACTCACACCGCAATTTTTGAGCCTAGTCCCGTGATGGGTAAATGATGGGATCCATTTTTTTCGAATTTCTGAAATTTCATGTTTCTTTTTTAAACCACGTAGCAACCGATTTTCTTCAAATTTTCCGTTGAAATACTATCATGCATCATGCAACGTTGGAATCCATGTTTTTTGAATGTTAACATTTTTTGTTTCACTTACACTACCAACGAAAAGTTTCTGGACAAAAATTTGAAAGAGTGCCTGAGCGGTTGGCCTAGACCAATTTAACCAACGCCGTTTTGAAGAGGACGGTTCCACCTTCAATTTGGTTTTTTTTTTAAGTGTCTACGATTTTTTTTACACTCAGCACTCAGTTTTGAAAACGACAATTTTTTTGTCGTTTTCTATCACTGTTTAGAGTGGACCCCGTTTAGAGTCAAAATGTTTTTTAGGCATTTCTGTGGATAAAATCATAAAGGTAGAAGACGACGCTTCAATTTCATTTTTCTAAAATTTTCGTAAGATTTTTTTTTCAAAGATTTTTTGTTTTTTAAGAAAAAACGAAAAATCTTTCGGAAAAAAACAAAAAATCTTTGAAAAAAAAATCTTACGAAAATTTTAGAAAAATGAAATTGAAGCGTCGTCTTCTACCTTTATGATTTCATCCACAGAAATGCCTAAAAAACATTTTGACTCTAAGCGGGGTCCACTCTAAACAGTGATAGAAAACGACAAAAAATTGTCGTTTTCAAAACTGAGTGCTGAGTGTAAAAAAAATCGTAGACATTTAAAAAAAAAAACAAATTGAAGGTGGAACCGTCCTCTTCAAGACGGCGTTGGTTAAATTGGTCTAGGCCAACCGTTCAGGCACTCTTCAAAATTTTTGTCCGGAAACTTTTCGCTGGTAGTGTAAGTGAAACAAAAAATGTTAACATTCACAAAAACATGGATTCCAACGTTGCATGATGCATTACAGTATTTCAACGGAAAATTTGAAGAAAATCGGTTGCTACGTGGTTTGAAAAAGAAACATGAAATTTCAGGAATTCGAAAAAAATGGATCCCATCATTTACCCATCACGGGACTAGGCTTAAAAATTGCAGTGTGAGTTTTAGTTTTTGAGAAAAAAAATTCAAGAAAATCGATCGCTACGTGTTTTCCGGAAATCAACATTTTATAGAAAAAAACTCGAAATATTGAAGAATGACGGTTTTGGATTTTTTCTGATAGTGTACTCTTAAAGTTCCGTGAAAAACAAAAAATTCAAAAAAAAAAACGTCCCAATCGATCCATCTTCCGAAAAGTTACGGATGTTCGAAAAACAAAGAAGGATTTTTTTGAAAAATCGGTATCTCGAAAACGGCTGGACGAAAAAAATTGAAAAAAATCATGAAAATCTCTCTCAATGGGTATTATAATATAAAAAATTAACGAAAAAATCGGAGATGCTAAAGCAGAATGATGTCCGATTTGGCGTGGAATGCCCCATATAACTCATTCGCGAAAAAAGGATGCGTGCTGGCCCTTTTCCTAGACCTGGAAGGCGCGTACGACAACGTCGTCACAAAAAAACTCATCGAAAACCTTACGGAATTACGACTTCCCAGATCTATTGTTCGACTAATAGCAAACATAATAAATAACCGCAATGCCAACTTTTACGAAAATGGAATACTTGTGGCGAACAAAAACCTAATCCAAGGCCTTCCGCAAGGATGCGTCCTAAGCCCTAGTTTATTCAATATATATATACGCAAAATAAATGATCACATAGGACAATCTTGCTACTCGTTACAATGTAACGGAACAACTCGTCCCGTCCATATGGGTGGCAAGAGCTCCGTCTCACTCACTCACTGAGCGAGGTAAGCGGCGCCATTCGAATCATATTCGCGAAGATACTCCTCATTAGCGAGCCCTTGCCACACCTATGACATACGTCACAGCGGCGAGACGCTAGTAAGACGGCCCACCAGCACGCCCCACTGGACACGCCTGTCACGAAATGACGAAATACCTCCTCGCATGTCCTCGACTCCTGATACTCGCGCGTATCCTACTACCTCTCCTCAGAACCATAATTACAACAATAAACGAACCCGGAAGGTGGGAATTCTCAAAGTTCGTTTCTTGAGCCCAGTGGTCATCCCACCCGACCAATTTCCCACCGGTCACCTCACCAAGTACCGGAGAAGGGAAATCTCTCCTCTCGCCACGATTCGCCTATTTACGGGCGCGCAACGAGAGCTTGAGATCATTCTACAACAGAAACTTTGAAATCTCCACTCATCGTGAGTAATAAGCTCCGGATAATGGACTTATAATAATTATTTAAGTCGAACTCCGCCAATCATCTCGAGTTCGTGGTTAGGAACTAATCCTGGGCAAGGTACCTGCATTGCGCTGGTTTTCCGACCTCAGGGTTAGCACGTAGTCTGGTGACCGTAGGTAGGACACGCGATCGGATTAAATTAAACAAATAAAGTTAATTTCGGGCCCTAGAAACGACCCGGTTAATCATCGCGATCAGTGCTCTAACTCTCCGTCAAAGACGATCGCCAAAGCCACGAATTATGTCTCGTATCCCGGTTTAAAATAATTTTGACCGCCAGCTTCACTGGTGTTTCGTGCGTGTGCACTCGGCAAGCACACGCACTGCGTTGAAGTCCAACTCAGTAACGCGCCCGCCATGAGAATCAATCGGATTAAAAATCTTGATTAATTCGAAACTTGTTTCGCCAGCTTCACTGGCGCTTCGTACATTCGCGCTCGGCAAACAAATGTCCAGCGAGAAAACAAAAAAATAAAGAGCATATAAAAATTAAAAATCTCGCGCCCGCCGTGAGAATTACGGGATTCTAAAGGAATCGCGTAATTCGCCTTGCCCGCCAGCTTCCCTGGCGTATCACGTTCATTACTTATTCTCTCTATTATAATTGCCTTAAATTCGTTCTATCTCGTGAAATCTATCAGTAAACTCCACAGCAATAGTCTACCGAAAATCTCTTTTATTCGCTGCATACTTTGCTCCACTTTTTCTCCAATTCTTCTACACAAAATCTTGCTTCGTATAGTGGAAATAAAATCGACGCCTCTCGTCACGATTCGAAGAAACCGAGCCACCGGTGGCCCGGTGACGTCACGCTCGCCTTCTGCGTGTGTGCGTTCAGATAATCGTTCGCTCTAGCGACGTTCTGTCTCCTTCTGCGCTCCTGATTATCCGGATCTCTTCACCTCCTCAAAATCGCTAAAATACCGACTAAAAAACTCCATTCTTTCACTCTAACCCGCATCTCTAACACCGCACAGGGCTTCTCCCGCTTTGACATAATTTTGCATCACTTAAAATCGTTAATTAATCTTGTAAATTTACTTTTCAGCAGCGATCTCTCTTACATTCTCGTGAATGCCGATGATGAAGGGTCGAAATCGTCAATTCTGACGACGCGCACACGTCACCCTGAGGCAACGCATAACTCCTTAGGAGTTGTGCGAGCGAGAGACCGCTGCATTCAATTCTGACACTTCCCGTTTTAATTATTCAAAAATTAATTCCCCTTGCAGACCGCTATTTCCACTCAAGAATCAACCTCGAGTCGAAAAAACCCGTTTCTCCTAGCGAGGGAGGCAGAAAAACGTCCCATCGCCAAATCGAAACGTTTCAATGGCGCCCGAACAGGGACTCGAGGCATAAAACTGCATTCGTAACGAAATAGCATTTTCTGTAATTGCGCATCCATCAAGTATCTCCAAATTATACGAAGTAAGATTATTCTTAAAATTCTCCATAAGCAACGGGATGAGAAAGAAAATAAATCTCGCCTCAACACTCTCACGCGACATATAGAGCGACGAAATCACTCAGGGTCACCAGCATAGCTTTATCGACATAGCCGGTTCATAACCGAGAAATTCCAACGCCCTGCAATAACAACAGCGATAATTTCGAAAACACGCGCTCGTAACTACGTCGCACGTGCGTACTCGTCAACAAGCCTAATCCTCACCGAGCGACGAAACGCCAAAAGAAATAATCCCAAGGGATTAACGCGCTCGGCGATCGAACTCGAAATTCGACTTAAATTCTCGAGAAAAACAATCTCAGAGAAACAGTCTCGAGCATTGGCCATATTGACGAGGCCGTACACACGTGTGCAAAACAACACGTGCTAGCGACCGTTAATCCCGAGAAATTCCACAAAATTAAATAGAGAAAAATAAACTGTAAATTCCCAACCGAGGAGAAATTACGAAATAACGGTCATAACGGAAAAGAAAAAAACCCCACTCCGAAGATGAGCACGGACCTAAGCGGGGCAATCCCGAAAGCCAAGAAACTGCTCATCCCTACCCTCGCCGACACGTTCGGAGAGACAGAGGGAGCCACCTCCTTCGAGCTATCCAGCCGACCAAATTCCCCTCCCAAGGAGAACCGGCAAAAGGATCCTCGAGGCGAGAATGTGAGGGAATATGGACCAAAGCGAAAGAACAAAGATTAATTCTATCGCCGCCCGGACCAACCCCACCCCCTCAGTCGTGCGAGCTCGGTCTCGCATCTCGAGAACGATCAGGCGGACCCGTCAGTAATATTCCTCTCGGAAATGGTTAAGAAAATGGACATTGAAGCAAAATCACGCGACGAAACTCTGAAAAGCCTCACGGATTCGCTCACATCGCGAATCGAGGCTCTCCAAGAGCTTGTAATCAGCCATATCAATGCTAACAAACCAGACAAAAACCCTCTTAACACGTCACAAGAAGCCTGGCGACTCGATGTTCCATCCTCGACCCTCTACCCTCACAATCCTCAAGGAAACGTCCCCAATTGGGGGGAGAAGAGAGGGAGAGAAACTCTCCTAAGACGAGTCAGCATCGTGGTGCAACGGCCGCGGGAATTCACCTTGGACGGCTAGGTTTACCCAACGACTACGTCGCCAGCTTGGCCGAGCAAAACCCGACTGCGCTGAGAACGGATACCCACAACCCGCGAGATAACTCCGAGTTGCTCACTCGAAGTTCGCAAATGGGAAGTGCACTCGGAAGTTTGAGAATTGATGCACCGACTTACGATGGAAAACCTCATGAACTGCCCTTGCAGTTTCTCGCGGACTTACGGTCACATTATCAAGCCTTCTCACCCAGAAACGACTTTCAATTAGTAATCTCCCAATGCCTCAAGGACACTCCGCTACAGTGGTGGAAAATCGTCCGCTCCGAGATTCGCAGTTGGGAAGAATTCGAAACGCAATTCGTTCGAAGGTTTTGGAGCGAAGACCGTCAAAACCATGTCAAATGTAAATTGGAATATGACTGGTTCGACTCTCGCAAAAAGACCTCTCGTTTCGCCTATGCCCTCTCGCTCATTGGGCTGGCAAAGGAACTGCGTCCTCCACTGACCGATCGGGAAATCGTGCACAAGATCAAAAGGCATTTTCCGGAAGACGTCCGAACAACAATACGGACAAGTTGCATCGAAACACTCCCACTCCTTCTGGATCTACTATTCTCATTAGACGAAGAAATTCCGGGGAATAGGGAGAGGGAGAAACCACCCCAACCTAATCGCTTCCATACCCAGGGCACTCGAGATGACTCGAGAAATTCCGAGCAACGTCCCAACCACGAGTCACGAAGGGAGGGCAAACCCGAGTTCCGCAGCGACAAGAAACCCGAAAACAACCTCCAAAGAAACCCTTCCAAAGACAAACGAACCGCCATTCGTAGTCTTGAAACAACCGAGGCAGTAACGAACGAAGAAGAAACGGAGACAATCCCCGAAACGGGAAACGAAGACTCGTCACCTCCGCAACCTGGTATATAACCGAGGTGACGATCGGCTTCGGTAAGGACCTGCGATCAGAATTCTTGGAGGACGAAGAGAGTACAAACACCCGACCCAAGAGTAAATACCCTACGCTCATGATCCTGCTCCAGGACACACCCGTCAAGGCTCTGGTAGACACGGGAAGGGAAGTGACGGCCATGTCGGAAGAATTCTTCCACCCCACAAAAACTTGCTTGCTTGCCCGTCTCTCCCGCTAATAGGCATGACCGTCACCGGGGCGACCAAAGGGCGAGGTGTCCCCATCTCCCTCCAAATCTTTGCATCCATTGGGATCGAAGCATTTAGCGATCGCGCATCCATCCTAATCGTACCAAAACTTACAAACGAATGCATACTGGGGATCGACTTCCTAACCAAAACCCACTCAGTGCTTAACTTTGGAAACAACACCATTACAGTCAATCGCCCACACATCCGTGACGCCGATTACACTTTTACCTTGAACCTCGGGAGCTCCGACGCCGAGACACACATCCGGACGTTGGGAGCGGTAGACGATCGGATCACTGACGAAGAGATTCTTAACAAAACACGCGAAACATCAGGACTCTCAAAAGAACAAAAGAAAATCTTCACCGACCTCCTGAGCCAATTCAGAGATGTATTCAGAAAACGGCCTGGATTACTCACGACATACCAACACGTCCTCAAGGTGAAACCTCATGAACCTTTCAAGGCCATGAGTTATCCGATACCCCTCGCCTATCGAGAGGAGGTCGACCGTGAAATAGAAACACTCCTAAAAAACGAAATCATCCAACGATCGAGCAGCAAATACAGCAGTCCATTGCTCATATCGGGAAAGAAGGACGGAGGCGTGCGGTTTTGCCTTGACGCCCGTAAAATCAATCAAATTCTTGAACCGGATTATGAGCAAATGGAGGGAACGGTCGAGCTGTTCCAAGAATGCCGAAGGGCAACATTTATGTCCTCACTATATATGAGAGCCAGCTTCTGGCAAGTGCCCCTGCATCCGAATTCACGACAATACACGGCATTCTCACATCGTGGAAAGTGTTACGAATTCCGCGTGACACCTTTCGGGCTACGCACTAGTACCGCCAGCCTCGTCCGAGGACTAGACCCAGTACTAAAAGGACTGACAAATGTTCTCAATTTCGTCGACGATCTCTTGTGCACGTCCGGAACCTTCACCGAACACCTCGATAGCCTGAAAGAACTGTTCCAACGATTCAAGGACCACAGATTGACCCTAAACCTAGAAAAATCGCACTTCTTTAAACAAGAGACCAAGTTCCTCGGGCACATCCTCACCCAAGAAGGAATTAAACCAGATCCAGATAAAATCGATGCAATCCAGAACTTCCCTGCCCCTAAAAACGTGAAACAACTAAGGGGATTCCTGGGATTGGTGAATTACTATAGTAAATTTACCAGGGAACACGGTTCGTCCACCCAACCCCTGTTGCATTTACTCACCAAAGGAACGAAATGGAATTGGGAAAAGGAGGAAGAACAAGCTTTCAAAAATGTAAAATCCAAATTTTGCAAGAGCGTAATCCTCTACTATCCAGCCAAAGGCAGGCCTTTCTACGTGCAGACCGACGCGAGCGACTTCGCTCTTGGCGCGATCCTATATCAAAAGAACGACGAAGGAGACCACCAAGTGCTCCACTTCGCTAGCCGAACGATCAAAGGCCCTGAACTCCGCTACACCACTACGGAGAAAGAGTTACTCGCCATCGTTTGGGCCCTGAGTAAGTTCCGCACTTATATCCTTGGCTCGGAAGTGATCATAGTAACCGACCACATCGCGTTGACCTTCCTCCGGGAGTGCAAGTTGTCGCATGCAAGAATTACGCGATGGACGCGCGGCATACAAGAATATCACCCCCAGATCGAGTATTGCGAAGAAAAAAGAAATCTGGTAGCTGACCTACTTAGCCGACCGGAACGCACCTTCTCGGGAGAACAAGCCGTTATCGCCCAGCTCGATGCCGAGCAGGTCGAAGCGCTGTTAGACACTGTCCGGAAACTAGGCACACTCCAGGAGCAGGACCCGGTGTGCCAATCCCTACGAGAAACAATCAAACACAACCCCGAACACACGGACCACCGTATCAGAGATGAAATCCTCTACAACTGCAAAGGAGGTCGCGAAAGGGTAATAGTTCCCAGCCAAGGCGTGGGAGACCTGATTACCGAATGCCACAACACTTACGCACATGCCGGCGCAAGGAAATGTTATTTCCTCCTCAAAGAAGGCTTCTATTACCCCAACTTAGCACGCACGATCCGCAAGACCCTCGCCTATTGCGATGACTGTCAACGGAACAAAGTATACACCTTGGGAACACATGCAGAACAACAGTGCATCCTCCCGGGTGAACCCAATGCACTTGTGTCACTGGATTACTACGGACCGCTACCAGCCGGCCAATTTGGACAGTGCTACATTCTCGCGGTCATCGACGTCTTTTCAAAACTAACCAAACTCTACGGACTCCGTAAGGCGACCACCGAGATCACCTGGAAGAAGCTAGTCGATGACTACTTCCCCAAGTACGGGAAACCCAAAGCAATCCTAAGCGACCAAGGGACGCAATTCACTTCCCGCAAGTGGGAACGATACCTCCAAGATAACGGAATCACCAAAATCATGACGTCCATACGACACTCCCAGGCGAACCCGGTCGAAAGAACCAACCGCGAACTTAGCCGATTCTTCCGATCACTAACCAAAGGGAAGCATAAATCCTGGGTCCGCTGTGAGAATTACGGGATTCTAAAGGAATCGCGTAATTCGCCTTGCCCGCCAGCTTCCCTGGCGTATCACGTTCATTACTTATTCTCTCTATTATAATTGCCTTAAATTCGTTCTATCTCGTGAAATCTATCAGTAAACTCCACAGCAATAGTCTACCGAAAATCTCTTTTATTCGCTGCATACTTTGCTCCACTTTTTCTCCAATTCTTCTACACAAAATCTTGCTTCGTATAGTGGAAATAAAATCGACGCCTCTCGTCACGATTCGAAGAAACCGAGCCACCGGTGGCCCGGTGACGTCACGCTCGCCTTCTGCGTGTGTGCGTTCAGATAATCGTTCGCTCTAGCGACGTTCTGTCTCCTTCTGCGCTCCTGATTATCCGGATCTCTTCACCTCCTCAAAATCGCTAAAATACTGTGGTGTTATTAATGAAAATTATTATTTATTTGCGGAATCGAAACAATTACAAAGAAACTTAAGATTTATTCGCATCGAGCTGCTTTCGCTTCCACGTTCGCCAGGAGACTGCTGGACTCACGGGCCCCCTCCACTCGCAAGCCTCAGCGCGCTTTTCATGCTTATCGCCGCAGCGCCACAGTCGCTCGGACGCTACACGCGCTCATACACACACACACACATTCAGCCTATACACACATTCTCAACCATTTTCGCGTTCCTACACTCGGCCGTCCTGCACAAGTGCATTCGACCCTGAATGTACGTCATCCTCTTCGTCAGTGTCGACGTAAGTTGTCCATGGCTTAAGACAATCAGCCGCAGTCGACGTGTGTCGCGGCCCTTCGTGATCGCCCAACTTCTGCACAAGATATCGATCGTTCCGCAAAACTCTCGAAATCTCGTAAGGACCAAGGTACTTCGCTGCAAACTTCAACCCTGGGCCTTGTTGCGTTCTCTTTATCGCAACGATATCACCCTCTCGATACGCGCGTGCTTCTTTTCGCTTTTTATTGTAACCGCGTCGATTTTCGTCCTGAATTCGCTGGATACGTTCTTTCGCATGTTCTCGGACTTCGTCGCGTTCTTCCTGGAAAGTCGTCAGGAATTCTTGCTCCACTAATTCTCGTAATGATTCGTCGTTTTTGAAGCGTGGCTGCGTTCCGAACATCACCTGGAATGGCGTTGTGCCTATGCTCCGATGGAACGCCGTGTTTAAATACTGCTGCGCGGTATTTAAATGTTTGAACCATTCTCCACTCTTCGGCGCCGTCAACTTCGTGATCAGGGGAATCAGCGTACGATTTACTCGTTCGACTTGGCCATTAGCCCTTGGGATTCCCGTCATTGTGAGGATGTGCTCGATGTTCTCCGCTTTACAATAATCCTCGAATTCCTTCGCCGTGAACGCCGTGCCACGATCGGAGATTATGCGGCGCGGATTTCCAAAAATCGCCGCCCGCTTCTTTAGTCTGTCGATCGCTTCTGCTGCTGTCGTTGATCGTGTTGCGTACAGCCACGTAAATTTCGTGAAGGCATCGATAACCACGAAAACGTGTCTGTAACTTTTCTTCGTAGACGCCAAGGGTCCAAGATGATCTATGTGTAGGGTGTCAAGCGGCGTCACTCCTTTTGCGATAGAGTTCAGGTAACCTTCTTGCTTGCCGCCTTTCTTCTCCGCCATGATGCATCCTACGCAATTTTCGATGACTCTTTCGATTTTCCGACGCATATCCGGTATCCAATGATCTTTTCTGAGAATCGCCTCGGTCTTGGCGACAGAGAAATGACCTTTCTCGTGCGCGCTTCGAATTATATACGCACTCATCGTCTTCGGAACCATCAATTGGATATCGCCGTCCACTTCCTTGAAGAGCAGCCCACCTCGCATCACAAACCCTTTTCTTCCTCGTTCCTCGACGTCTTCGATGATTCGCCGTATGTCTTCGTCATCGTGCTGCGCTTTTCTCAATCGTGCTGCTAGGCCGTCCTCGCGTTTGTCGACCAAGAGACACGTCGGCAATGGGTTTCTGCTTAAGGCATCTACGTGAGCCATGTTTTTTCCCGGTCGGTGCTCGATCGTGTAGTTAAAGTCCTCGAGATAGAACGCCCACCTAGCTACGCGCACACACACATCTTTTTTGCGCATCGTCATCGCGAACGCCTTGCAATCGGTCACAATTTTAAAGGATATGCCGATTAAATACACGCGAAACTTCTTGAGAGATCTTACAATCGCCAAAACTTCTAGCTCGTAGCTACAATATCTCTCTTCCGCCGCGCTTGTCTTCCCGCTCGCGAAATAAATCGGATGCCATTGTCCGTCGTCACCGCTTCTTTGCACGAGCATCGCGCCGTATCCGTGCTTGGATGCATCGGTATGCAACTCCGTCTCAGCGTCGACTTTATACAAATTCAAAACTGGTTTTGTACTCAGCGCTTCTTTCAGCCTCGTAAACGCGTCGTTCTCTTCTTCCTCGAACCGAAATTCGACTTCGTTTTTTAATAAATTCGTTAACGGTCGCGCAATCAATGAATACTTCGGTATAAATTTTCGGAAATATCCCGTGAGACCAAGGAAAGATTGAACTTGTTTCACGCTCTTCGGTTTCGGAAAATTTCGCACCGCTTCAGTTTTGTTCTCGGACGGACGCACCTCGCCGTGCCCTACAACGTGTCCAAGAAATTCGACTTCGCGCTTCAGAAAGTTGCACTTCGACCACTTAAACATTAATCCCGCCTCGCTTGCAACTTTGAAAACCCGCTTAATATTTTCGACTCCGCTTTCTTCGTCTTTCGATGGAACGATCAGATCGTCCATATACGTCAAAACCACGCGCTCTGTTATTAAATCGCGAAAAACTACGTTAATGTACTTTTGAAACGTCGCGGGGGAGTTGCAGAGACCAAAAGGGACTCGGCAAAATTCAAATTGACCATCTGGTACAACAAACGAGGTATACTTCCTACTCGCTTCATCTACTTCTACGTGGAAGAATCCGTTTCTCAAGTCCAAGGTCGAAAAAACCTTCGCGTCTTGCAACAAGTCGAGTTGATCCTCAATCAACGGTAACGGATAACGATCTTTTATAATTTTCTGATTTATCATCCGGTAATCCACACACAGTCGACTTGCGCCATCTTTCTTTTTCACAATTACAATCGGGCTACAAAAATCTGAATGAGATTCGCGTACAATTCCTTCGCTCATCCACTCTCGAATCTGCGCATTCACCTCTTTCTTTTCGGCTTCGCTCAAACGCCGCGCTCTCTGAAAAATCGGTTCTTCATCCTTCAAAACAATCGTCATCTTCACCCCTACTTCGCGACATTTATTCGGTTCATACGCTTCGACAAGATCTTGAATTTTCTCGCGGTTTCTCCGTTCGCAAAACTCGGATATTTGAATTTCGCTCTTTCCGCGCTCTTCGATCGCTTCAATCCTCAAAATCTCCGGTACATCCTCGCGCGCCTCGCTCTCGCAGAGCGGTACAATCTTGCACACGCCTTTCTCTGGAACAAGCCTTACATGGTCTAGAAAATCAGTACCGATCAGCATCTTGTGATTCAACAAATTATTCGCTACAACATACAAGCGAATTTTGTACTCATGCACATCCACACGCAATCGTACGTCACAAAAACCAATCGCTCGATTTCTCACATTTCCCACGCCTTTAAACGACATCTCCGTTTTTACAATCTCCGGTTGTCCGAACTCTAAATATTGATCGGCGCGTACAATCGAAATATCGCTCGCCGTATCAATGATCGCGTCAACATCATGCCCATTCACGCTCACACACTTAGCAGATTTGCTGCTCGTTACGCACACATCGGCAACGTTCGTACTTTTCACATCGCTTTTTTTCTCGGAACATTCCGCAGAAATATGACCGTGTTTCCCGCACTTAAAACACTTACGGCCAAGGTCTTTCGACGGACACCTCGCGTTTATGTGGTCGCTCATACCGAAATTGAAACAATGACGCACACTCATACGTTCTTTCTTTTCAACACTCTTCGCGTCGCTCGCTTTGTTTGAGTCGCCACTTTTCACTTCACTTTCACGCTTCGCACTGTTTTTCTCACTTTTTCCGCCGTGTTTCGTCGCATCCGGTCCTCGCAGCGAAATCGCCTCGAACGCCTGCAACAGGGACTCCTTCGTCGTAAAGCCACGGATCCGCGCCGAATCGCGCAAATTCGCGTCTGGAATTCCCTCGATGACGTATTGCAGCGTCTCGTCCTCTGGAAGTTCTATGCGATTCGCCATAATTACCTTGTCGTGAACGTACTCGCTGAAGCTCTCGTCTTTTTTCCACGTGCGTTCCTCGAATCGTCGTCGTATTGCGATTTTGTCGACTCGATGACAAAACATCGCTCTCAGCGCCACCAACAGCTCATCCGTCGCCATCCGAATGTGCTCTGGTTTCGAGTGGAACCACTCGAGCGCTTTCCCCTTTATTCTCATCCCGATCAAAATCTTCATTTCGTCCTCAGGCAACCCGTACATTTCTTTCAGGAAACGCACCTGTTTTTCCCAAATCTCGTACGTGTCGGCGCTGCCACTGAACGCACACAAAAGATCGGCCACTTTCGTCACACACATGCGCATTGGCGCTTGAGTCGCGTTCGCGTTCGCATTCGCGTTCGCGTTCGCGGTCGACGTTACCACTGGATTCGCAACGCGCTCGTCCCTTTGCGTCACAACGTTCGTTCGTCCACTTTTCGCCATCTCAAGTTCTCGTCGCACTAGTGCGAGCTCTGGTTCCGCAAGTTCTTTCTCGCGTCTAAACACGTCGATCATTCGTTCCATTGACGCGGCTTCGTCTTGCGCGTCGTCGCCATCTTGATCATCGTTTCCCATCCTTTTCTCGAGCGTCGCCATGTCGAAGCCCTCAACTTGACCCAACCTCAACAACAACTCGCTTTTGTTACCGGCAGTCGGTAAACCCAGAGACGATAACGCCTCTTTCAACGCCTTCGTCGTATATTTCGACACATTCGGCATATTTCGTCGTTTCGCCGTCACACACTTTCAACTTTTTCCCCGAACGTCGTCGCACACTTTCAACTTTTTTCCCGAACGTCGTCGAACTACCGAGAATAATCTACAGCGTTATTATTCTCGCAAAAACACTCCCCTCTTTCAGCTTCCAGGAAACGTGTTTTCGCCTTCTCGAACGTTCGTTACTTCGTTTGTTTACTGTCGAACGGTCGAGTATAGAAGCGGCCTCAGCGTTGTCGCCCTCTAACTGACCTTGCGCGCACTCCCCATACAGCGTTAGGATTACACGTTTCGACTTGTCCACGCACACTTGCGTCTTTCATCTTTGTTCGTCTTTCAACGTCTTTTTTCGGCTTTTGTCTTCGTTTCTTTTTTCTTCGTCTTTTTCTCTGCGAGTCTCTGGCCTTTTTATTTTCGTCGCTATATCGCACTTATTCTTAATTACGCACTTTTATCTCGCGAACTCGTCTTATTCGCGCTTTTTTTTTTCTCACCGTGTAAATTACACCGACTGTTTTTGTATTTGCTCGATCCCGGACGAGCCCGCAATTTTTGTGGTGTTATTAATGAAAATTATTATTTATTTGCGGAATCGAAACAATTACAAAGAAACTTAAGATTTATTCGCATCGAGCTGCTTTCGCTTCCACGTTCGCCAGGAGACTGCTGGACTCACGGGCCCCCTCCACTCGCAAGCCTCAGCGCGCTTTTCATGCTTATCGCCGCAGCGCCACAGTCGCTCGGACGCTACACGCGCTCATACACACACACACATTCAGCCTATACACACATTCTCAACCATTTTCGCGTTCCTACAATACCGACTAAAAAACTCCATTCTTTCACTCTAACCCGCATCTCTAACACCGCACAGGGCTTCTTCCGCTTTGACATAATTTTGCATCACTTAAAATCGTTAATTAATCTTGTAAATTTACTTTTCAGCAGCGATCTCTCTTACATTCTCGTGAATGCCGATGATGAAGGGTCGAAATCGTCAATTCTGACGACGCGCACACGTCACCCTGAGGCAACGCATAACTCCTTAGGAGTTGTGCGAGCGAGAGACCGCTGCATTCAATTCTGACACTTCCCGTTTTAATTATTCAAATATTAATTCCCCTTGCAGACCGCTATTTCCACTCAAGAATCAACCTCGAGTCGAAAAAACCCGTTTCTCCTAGCGAGGGAGGCAGAAAAACGTCCCATCGCCAAATCGAAACGTTTCAACGCAGACGACATAATCATTTACGCGAGAGAAAGAGATGTCGACACATGCATGAAAAAACTGGAACACTCAGCAGAAATTTTGTCGAAATGGCTCGAGGAAAATGGGCTAAACATTTCCGTAGCAAAAACCACATGCATGTTATTTACTGAAAAAAAAAAATTAATACAGACGCACTCTCCATAAAAATAAAAAACTCCAGTATAAAACTTAGTCACTCAACAAAGTTCCTAGGTGTAACCTTGGACGAAAAATTAAACTGGAAGGCCTTAATAGAAGAAACGAGGAAAAAAACAACGCAGAGCATGAGAATATTAAAAGCAATAGCCCACAAATCGTGGGGAGGCCACCTGACCACAATGCTCATGGTATATAAAGGACTTATACGGTCCAGAATCGAATGGGCATACTTCTGCTCACACTCAGCATCAAACACAGCAATCAAGAAACTGGAAAAAACGCAATTTGCAGCTCTTAGGCTGGTACTAGGCTGCTTCAGATCAACTCCCACAAACATTCTATTAGACTTAGCAAACGAAAACACGACCAAATATAGAGCGTACCTACTAGCTACACGATATCTCACCCGAGCATATTCGATTAAACAACATCCACTGATCCCAAAACTCCAATATTTATCAGAAAAAATGCAACGAAACAAAAACATCCCTACCTACTGCAGATCCTTTCTCCTATGCTCGTGGGAGAATATAACAAAAAATAATGCAAACGTTCTTAGAACAGACAGGCCAGCCTGCTACGAAATCCCGATAAAACCCCAACTATCAACGGTTAACGTTATTACGAACATAGGATCAAATATCAACAACGGAAACAAAAATAAGGCAAATCAGATTTTCAAAAAAGAAACAGGAGAAAAATGGCCTAATTGGCTACACGTGTACACAGATGGCTCGAAACAAGAATCGAAAACACACGTTGGCTTCGCCTTCACAATCCCTGAATTAGACCACTCAAGCACGTACAAAATTAATATATCTGCGACCATCTTTGAAGCAGAAGTGTACGCAATAGTAGAGGCGCCGAAATATGTTAAAAATGTTACGAACAGAAACATTCTAATATCTACAGACTCACTAATTGTCCTAACGGCACTTAAGTTTCCGGAGATTAATGCATAAACCCACCGATACATATTAGAAATAAAATCTCTAGTGAGCAGGATAACATCAACGGGTAGGGAAATAAATCTCCTATGGCGCCCCTCACACTGCGGAATAGAAGGGAACGAAAAAGCCGACAATTTAGCCGGTCAAGCATGCGACACAAGCACACTGACGGAGTTCCCTTTAACACCAAACGCAATAACAATAAAGAGCATGGAAAAATATAAAAAAGAAGAAGAACAATATACGAAAGAATCGTTCACAAAGAAGGGAAAAATTTATGGGACGCTTAAAAGAAATGGGGAAAAGAAGAACTGGTTTGCCTTAGGAAACCTCGACAGGGACAGCATAACAATCATTAATAGAATTCGCGCAGGCCACATAGGTACAAACCAACACTTATATAAAATAGGACTAACAGAGAGCCCGCTATGCATATGTAGCCAAACAATCCAATCAATCAACCATATCTTCTGGGCATGCCCAAAAATGGAAGAGGCAAGGGAAAAACTAATAAACATACTCAAACAAATGCAAATTTTTGGTCCATACGAAATTCAAAGTATGGCTTTCTCCAAATCGTTTAAGACCTTGAAAGCCATAGCGGATTTTATTAGAGAAATAAGCCACGTATGCGCTCTAACTTATACCTGAGTCCCTCCACAACCCCCGCCAGCTTCTGGAATGGGAATAGGACTAGAAAAAAAAAACATTAAACCAATTATATCAATCAGCACTATATATAAAAAAGAAAAAGGATATTTATTACTAAAATAGAAATAAGCACAATAAAACGACAAAGCACAGGAACCAAGTCCAGTGTGGCCGGGCCAGGGGAAGGGCATGGATGCGCCGGAGACCCAACAGTGTGCAATTGGGCTCTCGGGAAGCAAATTCATGGGCTTCCATCCTGCCCCGGCTGCGCGGAGTGGAACCAGCGGATTATTCAAAATGGAAAAAAAAAGAAAACTACAAAGAACGGGAAGAAAAAAAAGCACAAAATGTTAGATATAAGACAACACACAAACATGTATGAAGAATATGAAAACAATCTACAGAGGGAAATGTAATACAAAACGACCAAAACATAACAAGAACATTTAAGAGCCCCAGGCCAACTTTACCGGGACGGGGAAAGGGCAGGGATGCGTCGTGGACCCACTGGTGTGCGCTGGATGATCGTGACGCTTATCCCTGTGCTTTCCACCCTACCTCGCAACCGTGGAGTGGGACTATAGCGAATCATTAGGAATTACAGGAAAGTAAAATAATAGGAAAAGGAAAAGAGCGAACACAATAAGCAACAAACAAATGCGGAAGAAACCCGAATAAATTACTGTAAAATATATTTAAAAAAGAAGAAGAAAAGGCATATGCGACAGTGTGTGGGTATGATGTATATATGTATGGATTTGTGTGTGTATGTGTGAGTATATGCGGATATATACATAAGTATTTGAAAAAAAAAACATAAAAGGATTATAATAAGAAGAAAACACAATGATAAACACAGACATAGGAAAACGAAAAAGCGATATGTATATATAACATACAACAAAAAGAAATAGTGAAGAAGTAATTGTCGTTAAAAGCGGCGTCCGTCCTTAATAATTTCAAATGATTATTTAAAAGAAGTCAAAATTGTGACGAAATATATTTCAAACGACCGACCTCTTAAGACATTGAACGCGCATGCACAAAGCAAGATAGCGCCACCTAGCGCTATAACGAAACCCTAAAAAGACGCTACATACAACGTTGGCCGAAACGTTTCTACTGGTGGCCAGATTGGAGCACCCAACACGCATGGGCCCAATCAACAAGAAGAAGAAGATTAAATATGCACAATATCATCCACGTTGCTGACGGCTTTGAGTATACCGGAGTCCCACTGTGCGATACTACGGCCTTTTGGGGGGAAAATTTCATTAGTGGATTTAAAAAACTGGTTAAATCTCCGAAAAAGCCTCTCACGCAAATTGTGAACCGATTGAGTGAACTAGAAACCAAGGAGCAATCGAGGATGAAAAAATATTACGATGTCTCTGAGTGTGTCGTCGATCGAGGGGTGATATTTTGTACGGAAAACGGCATTAAGGGAGACTTCGTCCTTGGAGTGCCATATTTCAGGTGTTTACGTTTTAGCTTTTTAAAGGTAACGATTAAAGCTTTTTGAGTGCGGTTTTTTTCTTGCTTTTATTCATGATATACAGAACGTTAAAAAAATTTTTTTTGGAAAAAAAAACCAAAATGGTGGCCGTTGCAGCTCCGCGAAAACAAGTTCTCAAATCACGGCTGATATCACTGCCCCCTCGTTGTTGATCAGAAACACAAATCCAAAGAATATTATCAATGTGTGACCCTTTGGCCATGGAATGACGGATGGGTTCACAAAAAAAATCACAAAAAATCATATTTTTCGCAATTACTGTGTTTTCGTTTGGGATTGTAATGTCGGTAAAAAGCTTATACTGCTTGTTTTTCGAGCCTCTTCAAGATTTTTGGAACGATTTTACCAGATTCGGTGGGGGCCGCCAGACCCCCCTTAACCCACTACCCCCTTTCGAAAAATGGCGGCAGTTGGAAAAAAAAATCGAATATTCGCGTTTTTTTTCGCATGAAAAGATAAATCATAAATGCAATAATGTATCTATCGAAAAAACGATCCGTCATTCCGTGAAGACATATTTTCTGAGTATGCTCTTCAAATTTCAGGTCGATATGTTAATTACAGCGGTCAGGAGAATGTCAGCCATTTTTAAAAACGTCTTTTCGAGAAGAACGCGTTTAAAGTGTTTTGTTATGTGTTTTCACAAATTTGTTTATCATTACTGCTAATCCCCTCCCGGGGAAAAAGGCTTGGCCAAGTACATTCGGTGATTCGCGCCCGCTCGGTACAGAAGAAAACGTGTGTACCTAGCGGGCAAAATGTCAGTACACAGTAGAGACGTAACGGACGTAACTGAAACCATCGCGTCACTCCTAACCACCGCGACACTCCTAACCGTCGCGACCAATCAGAAAAAGGCTAGCGCCACGGGCCCTTTCTCTGTGTCGTATACATACACGCACGCACACTTCGATCATGGCATAATTTCACCCGTGCAAAGTTTTTTCTCAGCAATTACAGCATCAATCGGGTTGATTTATGGCTTAAACGAGGGGGGATAACGTAATTAGTCTCTAGTTCAAATTTCAGATCATGAAATAACCCCTGAGCTTTGTATTTTAAGAAAGTGTTTACCCCCACCGGCCGAATCGCTTTTCTCAGAGATAATATACTCGAGTGAGTCTCGCGCCAGCAGACGACGCTGTCGAATGTACTCGGCCCGAGACTCTGCCGAGTCTCTGGATCGGCAACGTTCGAAATTTGGGGAACGCTTCGACAGATTTATTTTTACTTACATGTAGATTAAAAATCCGTAATAGAAAGAAAATTTGTTCAGTGTCTGCAAGGTTTTGCGCCCGGGCCATTGCGATTTCAAATAGCGCGCTCGACCGACTCGCGTCCACAGCGATGCCAAATCTCAGCGAGCGAGGAGGCGCGCGTGCAATATACGAAAAGTCAGTCTAACGCGGTCGCCCGTCGAGCGACAAGGGACTAAGGCGAGCGGGCCCGAGGCCCTCTCACATACGATTTTCCCAAAAGGGAACAAAAACGATAACAAAAAAGCGGATCGGGTGAACGGTCGCGTGGTCCTAGATTCTCCGGACGCGGGTGAACGGCCATGCGATCCTCGATTCTCCGATCACATCATTCAAACGAAAACAATAAATCGCAATGGCGCGGACCAAACCGAGCTCATAATCAAACGAAAAAATCACAATCAAACTAATCGTCGTGGGTTTTTATGCCGCAAGGCTTTTCCCACAAGAGCCAATAAAAAACGAAAAATTTGATGGCTCAAACGCGACTACAATTTATTTCAAACAAAAAAAAACCTCAACCTTCATCCTTTAAACGAAATTCCAAAAAAATCAAAGAATCGAAAAATCACGAGGCGGCTTTAAAAAACAAAGGAGCTTCGACTATACAAAATGGTGTCAGAAGTGGGATACGAACCCACGCCCACAGAAGTGGCCGCGAAAAGTGCAAACGTGCATCGTAAAAATATTTTTTGAAGGGACACTCTACGACTAGCCGACCGTCGCCTCCGGACTCGCCACCCCCTCCAGTTCGCCATCGGTGGAAATGACCATCAAACGACAAAATATAAGTATTAAAAAAGGCTTCTTTATTCTTTATATCGCATTATACGTTTTTCTTTTACGTCATACGTCTTTCTAAAATTCATAACATTCGACGTAGTCGAAGACACAGTTCGGTCTAACGGTCTCTTTGTATAAAAAACGTGGCACGCATATAATTCACAATCACGTATATATAAACATAGGTCTCGTTTGTTCTGAGAGTGCCGATACATAAGCGTCAAGCCGAAGCCGCCACTCGGGGGGGTTTGTTTACATTTGACGCGAGCCGCGCTCGGTCTCTGAATCTTTGTCGGTGGACGGACGAGTTCGTACGCGTTTTCGAAAAAATTACGCACTACACGTGGAAGTGCTTAGAGCCCGCCCTTGAGAGTCAGTCGAGCTTCAACATCGAACGCTGAAACATCGTGCCTCGAGGTGTCGACGCGTCTTTTGTTCTCGAAGATCTCGAAAATATTTTGCCGGTCCAGACTCAGTTATAATGGCTGCCCGCGTGAAGTTTATTAATCAAAAGCGTTCGACTTTAAAGGCGAGCATTACGAAGCTCGAGAAATTCGCGGACGACGTGGACGTCGAACCCGCGAACATAAAAATGCGCGCAGATCGCGTAAAAGAACAATTTCGTACATCCGAGGAACTGCACGATGAACTCGCGTTATTAACCGACGGGGACAATGATGACGTCGACGAGTTCGACGAGTTTGAAGACCGATTTTACGCGATCATAACCAAAATCGAGACAGATTTACTATCGACAACGCCCCAACCTACCGGTGCAGCGAATGTGACGTCTCTGCCGATCGACGGCACACGTCGCCTTAAATTACCTGTCGCCGACCTCCCAAAGTTCGACGGTAATATCGAGAAGTGGTTATCGTTTAAAAACACGTTTCTGACAATGATCGATTCTCGCGAGGACATAACGAAGTTGCAAAAATTCTTGTATTTAAAAAATTGTCTTGAGGGTGACGCGTTAAATAGAATACTTTTATAGCACAGTGTGACCTAAACCCGCACTTTACGCACGCTTTTCTGTGACCTAAGTAGCCCTTTTTTACACCGTGCGAAAATGAATTGACTAACTTCACAGATGCAAAATAACCAAGAGAAAATACGTTGAAATGTCCTTTGACACTTCAAAATTAAGAGCAGACAAACGTCAAAAAAGGAGTAGGTTAGCATTTTGACTAAAAACAGTTTCATGCTGTCGAAGAAGTGACAGAAATTTACACGAAACGCTAACCCGCGGTCGGTAATCACTGACTTATGATGTTTACTCGATAATAAAAAGCTCTGAGGGTGAAATTTAACTAGTTTAATTTAAGTAATAAGACAATTCTGCAAATTTAGCAAGTTTTTGTATGAAGTATTTAAGATGTCGTGTTAAAATTTCACGAAGATCACGGAGCTCGTTATCAAAAAATTGACATTTTGTTGATAGGGATTTTTTAAATAAATACAACAAATATTGAGCAATAAACCTCGTTTCGTTTCCGTCGCTTTGAGTATATTGTAGATATTGAAAAATTCAGAGATAAAAAAAAAAAACTTGCCGCAAAATTCTACCAGTTTCCATAAGACTACATTTGGCTACATTTAATTTATAAATGTTAATTGTTCGATAACGAGCTTTCTAATGGTCGTGAAAATTTCACACGATCTTTTAAATGCTTTATAGAAAAACATACCGCATTTTCACAATTTTCTTATCATTTGCGATTTGGGACTCAACATCCTTAAATAAACGTCCATGGCTGGTTACGACATATCATATTGGTCTGGTGTACCAATTTTCAAATTGTTTTTTCTTAGAGTTTGCCCTGGAGTCTGTATTGGAATTCTTTGTGATTCGAATACATTAATGATACTTTTAAAACACTAATCGCAACCCTCGGGGGGGCTCCGCCCCCCCCCCCCCCGAACCCCCCCTCTTTGGTGCGCTCGCCCCCGCCACTCGTCCGGGGCGGGTTTATGTCACAAGTGCTATAAAATAGTATACGATACTTGTGTCCTAAGTTGCCTATTGATGCACGGCACTAACTTCACGCCGTGCAATAATAGGCAACTTAGGTCACACGTATCGTAATGTACTAATTTATAACGTAAGCGAAGAAAATTACGGGACGGCGTCGAAGTTACTGTTAGATTCGTATGACAAGGTCCGAATTCTGATCGTAAAACATCTCGACGCGATCCTCGAGCTGCCCGCGGTAAAAAAGGCGACGCATAAAGACTTAGCGCGACTCGTCGATGACATGCGACAACACGTCAACATGCTCGCGTTGTTGGACGTGGTACCGGATGAAGATTTGTTAGTCCGGATAATCGAACGCGCGTTGCCCAACAATATTTGGGTCAAGTGGGAAGGAACACTCAATCTCGACACTTCGCCAACGCTCGAGCAGATTTACAAATTCATCTCCGAGACCGCGTTTCGTTTATGTACGCTCGAACAAGATGTATCGCGTTCCAAACCGGAAACCAATAATAAACGACAACTCCCGATTAATAAAGATCAAAGCGGATTCAAGACGCGACGTGGAGAAAACGGCGCGCGTACGTTCGCGACGGGCGCGTCGGCAAAGTGCGTGGTGTGCAAACGGGAGAGTCATCCCACATATCAGTGCCGCGAATTTAAAAAAATGACAGTTCAGCAGCGCTGGAATTTCGTCAAGGGTTCATCGCTTTGCAAAAATTGTCTTCGATCGCATAGCGGCAAATGCACATCGACGCATTGCAAAAACTGTTCGAGGTTTCATCGCACTCTTTTGCACAGCGATTCTCCCGCTGCATCCACCCACGCGACTCAAGAAACGACACAGTCAGATACACCCAAATCGACAACAAAGGTAAATTTAACAAGCCGCGAAGTAATTACACACAGTTTTACGTCAAGGGCGTTACAGTCACAGTTGAGCATGCTGAGCGCTCACATACGCGTCAAAAATTCGCACGGTCAATTCGTAAAATGTCGCGCTTCATTAGACACTTGAGCGACGGCGCATTTCATCACGGAGGATCTCGCAAGAGAATTGAAATTACCGATACGCGCGTGTACATAATATCCGGCAAAGATTCTGGATTTTAGACGGTAGAAATCAAATACGTAAAATCGTGCAACGTTGCGTGCGATGCATCCGGTTTCGGGCTACACCAGTGGCGTACCAAATGACCGACTTGCCAAAATCCAGAGTAGACAATGCGCCGCCGTTCTACCACACGGGCGTCGATTACTTCGGCCCCATACTCGCGAAAGAAAAAAAGCATCGGAATCGGAGTAGCGTTAAGGTGTACGGCTGCGTATTTATTTGTATGTCGACTAAGGCTATACATCTTGAGATCGCGAGCGACCTGTCGACAGACGCGTTCATAGCGGCTTCACGACGTTTTGTGAGTGGTCGGGGCATTCCGGGCCACATCTATTCAGACAACGGGACGAATTTTGTCGGCGCGAACAGCCAACTTCGCGAATTTTACGCTGTCAGAGAGTCCGAAGACTTTCGTTCTCAATTGTATGAATTCACGTCAACTCGGAAAATTGAGTGGCATTTCAATCCGCCTCTCTCTCCTCATTTCGGAGGTATCTGGGAGGCCGCCGTAAAATCTTGTAAACACCATCTCAAACGCGTCATGCGCGATCTCTTGTTTACGTACGAAGAATTGGCTACTCTAGCGATCGAGATTGAGGGCATTCTCAATTCACGCCCCTTGTGCCCTATTTCCACAGATCCGAACGATCCAATCGCTTTAACCCCCGCGCACTTTCTTGTTGGTAGACCGCTCACAATGCTGCCGGAAAATGATCTTTTGCTTGTTCCAGACAACCGATTGTCCTCGTGGCAACTGATCACTAAGACTCGACAAGAATTCTGGCGCCGATGGCAGTTAGAGTATTTGAGCGAGTTACAAAGGAGACAGAAATGGATAAATCCGACTGAAAATATCACGCTGGATACGGTAGTCCTATTGATTGACAAGAATCAACCATGTATGCAGTGGCGACTGGGTCGGGTGGTTGAGGTGCATCCTGGAGGCGATGGCGTAGTCAGAGTCGTCACCGTAAAAACGACTCGAGGACTTTACAAGCGCAACACAAGATCGCTTTGCGCACTGCCCACAAGCGCTTGAAATTATCGGGGACATTTAACGATATACGATAATTTGCGAATTCTTCTCAGTTAAAATTTACAATTATTTTTCTAATTTTCAAACCTCAAGTTTTAAGTTCAGAGTCATGTAAGTTTCGCTCAACATACGATGTAGATGAAGCTAAGGATTTTCTTTCATTCCATTCCAATTAATTATTTACTCTTGATGTATAAATTGTCAACTTTAGATTTAAGACAACGGTTTGTAAAGGGACCAATTATAATAAGGTTATAACTTGTACTAACGTTTTTTTTTCATAATTTGTTCGTTGACACTTCCAACGGGGGGAGGATGTTCAGTGTCTGCAAGGTTTTGCGCCCGGGCCATTGCGATTTCAAATAGCGCGCTCGACCGACTCGCGTCAACAGCGATGCCAAATCTCCGCGAGCGAGGAGGCGAGCGTGCAATATACGAAAAGTCAGTCTAACGCGGTCGCCCGTCGAGCGACAAGGGACTAAGGCGAGCGGGCCCAAGGCCCTCTAACATACGATTTTCCCAAAAGGGAACAAAAACGATAACAAAAAAGCGGATCGGGTGAACGGTCGCGTGGTCCTAGATTCTCCGGACGCGGGTGAACGGCCATGCGATCCTCGATTCTCCGATCACATCATTCAAACGAAAACAATAAATCGCAATGGCGCGGACCAAACCGAGCTCATAATCAAACGAAAAAATCACAATCAAACTAATCGTCGTGGGTTTTTATGCCGCAAGGCTTTTCCCACAAGAGCCAATAAAAAACGAAAAATTTGATGGCTCAAACTCGACTACAATTTATTTCAAACAAAAAAACCTCAACCTTCATCCTTTACACGAAATTCCAAAAAAATCAAAGAATCGAAAAATCACGAGGCGACTTTAAAAAACAAAGGAGCTTCGACTATACAAAATTTATTTTATGGAAATTCCAAGGACGAAGTCTCCCTTAAAAAAAATAGACTTTTTTTTCTTGACGGTGCAATCGAATACGTTGGTATTCCATGCAAGAATGATTCTCCCAAAATTTGGCACCTGTAAAAAAATTTTTAGAGGTCGCGCAAATCACTTTTATATATTTTTGCTAGAATCATGATTAAACTCTGTTCATTTTTCATTGTCGCAACAAAATATATTGATGCTTGAACGAAAAGTCATTTTCCTAAAATTTGAGTTTAAAACAAAAAAATTCAGCGCTGCCGCAAACGTCTTTAAGAATTTTTTTTCTATTTCAGCATAAAATCACGGAATAAAAGTTTCAGGTTTCCAGTGCGGTAACAAAAAATCCAGAGACTCAGCAGAGTCTCGGGACAAGTACATTTGACAGCGTCGTCTGCTGGCCCGAGACTCACTCGAGTATATTATCTCTAAGAAAAGCGGTTTCGCCGGTGGGGGTGGACACTTTCTTGAATTACGAAGCTCAGGGGTAATTTCATGATCTGAAATTTGAACTGAAGACTAATTACGTTATCCCCCCTCGACTGAGCCATAAATCAACCCGATTGATGCCGTAATTGCTGTGAAAAAACTTTGCATGTGCAAAATTATGCGCCGATCGAAGTGTGCGTGCGTGTATGTATACGGCACAGAGAAAGGGCCCGTGTGGCCATCGTGTTTTTGATTGGTCGTGACTGACGACATATCCAGCTGTTCCCATTTGAAGAAAACGTGTTGGTTGCCAGTTCACGAATACATCTTCATAGATGTGTCGTTCAATTTTGCGGTGATAAATATAGAAACATTCGAAAGTCAGCTGGTCAAAATTAGAAAATCATAACCTCAAATTCCGCTAGCAATCGTGTATATTTCGACGGCCCATATTGAAGCGAGTGTGAGGGAGATAGCTGGAACGGGTTGACATTTTTTGCCGCTTTTCTGATGAATAATGTGCTAAAAGCTCTGACAGCTCGCAATAACCTCACTAATGCTAATTTGCAGTTGGCATTAACGACATGCTCCAGTGACAGGGAAATATGCTTCAGGAATGAATATGCTTTACAACCATTGCCCTAATCCTAAGCCCACAATTTTATTCATTTACAGCATATTTAAAATCGCCGCTGGCATATTAGATTGATTGCGGAGCGACAATAAGTCTCAGCAACCTAAAAATCTTGTGGCTGAGACACATGAAATTCTTATCGCTGCCAGCTATCCGGAAGCTCCAGATAACTCTCAGTGGCATAAAAATCTTGTCGCTGAGCCACATGAAAATCTTGTCGCTGCGAGTTGTCCGGAAGCTTTGGATAACTCTCAGCGACAAGTTGTTGCTCCGAAAGGAACCAATTATTGTGGAGCGATATGAATATCAAGAGATGCGGCAACGGCTTGACGCCAAGTATTTAAAAAAAAAAGCGTAGCGCGAGCCGGCCGTACTCTTATATGAGGCATTCCACGCGGTTTCGAACGGTCTAAAAGTTGACCACTTTCAAAAGACTTCGAATTTTGTCATTTCGTTCAATCATATAAAAAAAAGTAGTGTACATTTTTTCAAATTTTTTGGATGACATTTTTCCGAGATTTTCGAAATTTCAAAATATTATAAATATTGTTATATCTTGAAAGCATACGATTAAATCGAAAAATGTTTCAGACAAAAAGGTTGCGGTTTTACATCAATTTTGTGAAAATATTTTTGTTTAAATTTTTCAAGTTTCAAAACGTCCATTTTTATCGAAAAATATGCAAAAATATTTTTTTTCGGTCGGTATGTCACTTTCAATTCATCTCAAAAAATTTCAGAAAATACTCCAAAGTGTGTACAGTAACACGCATTTTTTCTCAGATGGCTCGATTAGTTGTTTCGAAGCTATGCCTTGTTTTATTTTTTTTCCCTGAAAATCAATTATCATTAAAAAATATTTTCTCCGTAATTTTCCTCATATTTTCAAGGTCATGAAAATTGATAATGGTAATAATTTTGTTGAGCTCAAGTACAAATTATCGCTGAGGCTTATAAAGTTAACCTTGTGATACAAAGTGACGTTATTCGTGCAATATGAAAAAATGTGATATAAAGTATCACTGACCACCCCGTGTAAACATCAAGAAACGCGGCAGCGGCTCGACGCCAAGTATTAAAAAGAAAGCGTAGCGCGTGAGCGCTGCCGTTTGTTCTACAAAGTGACGCGCGCTGTCCAATGCCTTCCACATCATTCACTTTATCACTACGACCGCAGTTCACAGGATATTTTGATTCTTCACGCTAGGTTGCACGGTTTAAGGGATCGTCTCAGTGTGACCCTCCGAAAAATCACTGATTTTCGCGAATTTTTTTTTTAATGTTCAAATAAACTAATCGGTCCGGTTTTTTTTTTATAAATAAATACGTTTACGAAGAATACAAAATGATTTTTTTAAAGTTTATTTATTGAGTGCATCATTGTTGTATAAATTGATGTAATTTCACGTGAAAAAAAAGGTGCTGCACGGTTTCCACGATGACGGCCGCAATTTTGATCTGAAAAAAAAATTTCAAAAAGATATTTGATCTGTAGGAAAATCGCTATCGCGCTATGGAGGGGTTTTTTTTTTTTTTTAATTTGACAAAATGGCGGCGGTTTGAACAAAAAGTGTCGAATGTGGCCCTTTTTTTCGACAGTTTTTCGTAAAAAAAAATAGGAAGTTTTCAAAAAAAAAAAAAAGCTTCCCATAGCGAGATAAAGAATGACTTTTAAAATGTTCTCCCGAAATTGGAACTAGATGTCTTTAAAACTCTTCTTTTGAGAGTGGAAACCGTTTTGAAAAACACCATTCTGAGAAAAACGCGTTTAAAGATTGAAGTACGAAAATTTTAGAGAAATCGTTTACTTACAATCAATCGGCGATGCCAGGTAATCCCAATCCTCGAATCAATTTTTTATAAAATCGCACGTCACTATCAGAACGTAGGTACTTCAGAAGGATTCACACGCAGGTAGAAAAATAAACAAAAGGAATAACAGTCGAGCGGAGCCGCGAACGAGGCAGATGTCTCGCTCCGTTCCCTTTCTACCAGAAACGCTGTAGCGACCGTAATACTTCGAATTTCCATTTCAAAATTTGATAGAGTGTTTATTGCAGTGTGTACTATCCGATAATGCAATAAAAAAAAATCGATTTTTCGAAAATTTTACACTGAGACGATCCCTTAAGCCAAGGAGAGTACTAAATTTGAATTTTCTTCGTGGATTCTGGAGTGCATTGTTACAAATTCATTTGTGAGGAATTGTATTGATGATGTCATCAACACACACAAAGACCGCGCAATTCAACCGTTGCTGCGACCCACTGACAAAGCATCCCGGACACGTGAAAAAACAATCTTGACGACGCCCATCGGCCAGTGCTGTACAGAAAATACCATCGCTAAGTGCAAACGATTATTTGTGTGGTGGGTGTAGATCATCCATCCAATCGATGAAAGTGGATTATGAAATTCATGAAACAAGTGCAGGTAAATATTGCATATTATAACAATAATTATCTATGAGCTCAAATAGATTTACAAAGAATGTGTCAAAAACAGTCCTTTAAATTATAAATCAGGCGGAACGCTATAGATCGCTGTGGTTTGAAAACTGTATGAATGTTACTGCTGTAGTTAAAATATCGTATGGGCATTTTCCGGTGTAATTGCAAATAACTATGCGTATTTGCCGCTATAGCTCAAAGATTCGCGGAATATATCGATTCAATAAAAAAAAGTGAGTGTGCTTAAGACCACACAACTGAAGTGAAACTTCTTTCGCTGCACCAATATATAACACACCGATATATAAAAAGTGAATTTTCAAAATTAAATTTTAAATGCTCATGAGTTTTCATTGAAAAATCAAGTATTCAGATTTGTTTTTTTTTTCCTTTTATTCATTATTTTCGGTTACAATTTCATTTTCAATTTCGGATGCATCGGTAATTTTTGTGGTTGATTGGAGAACCGAGACAATAGGTTTATGGTAAGAAAAATAAGAGACATATATTTTTGAATGGATATTTGACAGATATCTAGCGAAAACTGCGTCGATCGTTGTTCCATGTCTTGTGGTAGGCTCATTCTGATCATTATTAATTTCCAATCTAATTTATCTCGGAGGAATTGTATTAAAAGTTGTCCATCTTTGGACGCGAAATCAACATTGAAATCTCCTGCTAAAATCAGTGGCAGCGTATAATAGTTTCCACCTAATTCTTCTGAGTCTACCCGACCGTAAATGAGTAGCCTTCTATACAGAAATCGAATGATATTTACAACGGTATTATTCGGTGAAATGCAAACAACTACCATTATGATATGTCACCAATTGATGATTGAGCAGCATCGATTTCTCTAATCCTTCTTAATAAAATATCCATGCTCGAAGTAAGTATAAACGTAATGAAAAAACGCCCAATCTCCAGTATGTAGACACGCGGTGTAACTTGCCTTATCGATTCGAAATTTTCTTTTTATTACTTGGCGTCAAGTCGCTACCGCGTCTGTAAATGAGAGATATCATTTGACTTGGCATAAATTTCCACTCCCGCTGATCTAAGATTTTTAAGGCAAAATTTTGCAATACAATCAAAATTTGGGACGTCAATATTGTTATCATCATTTGTCCGGGTTTCCAATAACAAAAAAATATTGCTTGAATTGATAACTGGATCATTTAAGTCAGACGCATGTTTTCTCAGACTTCGGAATTAAAAGTGACCATAGATGATTTCTTTCTTTCATTCACGAAATCAAGTATCGTTCTTCCTATTGGTACAATGTGTGGTACTGTTCAACGACAATCGGCGAAATGCATATTGTAAAGTTATTATCGACATATCATTTCTTCAACAATGATAACGTCTATTGTCATTGTCTTTTGATACTATGTACAGTCCTTCGATATTGGTAACCCGTTACAAAAGAACATATAGTAACGGTAGAGAGTGGGTCTGTTGATATTCCTAAACAATTTCATCAAATGTTCCACCCCGAGATTCATGGATCCAACGCCACATAGTAGGCAATAACAGGAAGAGGGAAAGAAAATGTGCGAGTGCATCGCTCTCTCTTGCTCCTACTGAGCTCAAGACTCAATGCAAAAGCGAGGACGACGGTATACATCAGGTATACGGAACCTAACTCTCTCTCTTTCTATCTATACCAACGTACATCTCCCTCTCCCCTTTCGTTCGCCTCACCCGATCACACTTTTCGTAACGCTCTCGTCAGGTATACGGAACCTAACTCCCTCTCTTTCTATCCGTCTCTACGTACATTTCCCTCTCCTCTTTCGTTCGCCTCACCCGATCACACTTTTCGTAACGCTCCCGTAACGCTTTTTCCAGTTTACTCCCCGAGTCCAGCGCGCGTAAAGAAGTTTTACTTCAATAATCGTATAAAAATCGTCCTTCGTTTAGTTTCTTCGTTTCTCTTTCTGTCAGTTTTTGGGTACCACGCAAATCTTTGTTGCTTCTTTTGTTATTCTGAATAATAGTCAAAGAATTCTTTCGTAATCACGTCGCGAATCGCTTTTCAATGAGTTCCTTTCGATTTCTCGTTCTTAATGAATTTTGTTCGACACATTTTCTGAAATGCTCATTGACTGTTCGATAATTTTTTTCAAGCTTTATATTTTGAAAATGATACAGCCTGCAATATTCTGCCCGATTTCCGTGTCCTCGAGTAACATGAATTGTAATTTTTTTCATGAAGCAACAAAATCTCCAGCAGATTCTGTTCTGCATTAAACTGGTGGAGCGTCAACGTCAACAACCCAAGAACCTTTATCATTAACTGATCAAGATACAAATGTCTTGGCGACCCAACAACCAGAAGCTTCATCGAGTCAAACACTGTCCTCGAGCAGCCAAGAATCTGTGCTAGACGCTAAGTTCGAATTGTTACGGGTGAATGCTGCTTTCAAAATACTCCAACAATCTCCGTTCCCTTCCTGGAAAGCGCATAACCGTCAATGGATTTCAAAAAAATCGATCGTGTTTGTGGAACCCTGAAAGAGGAGCTGGGTTGTGATGACGAACCTCCAGACAAGGTTGCCTTGCAAGAAGTGGTCAGTGGATTGAAGAGGAAGTATCAAAATGACGATTCAACACGAACGGAAAAAATCCAGATTTTGACAACGCTGCCTGATTCGTGGTCACACATGAGAATATCAAAGGAATTCGAGGCTCCACTGTATACGGTCCGTGAAGCTAAAAGGTTGAAAGCGGAAAAAGGCGTACTAGCTTTGCCTAACCCACGAGTCGGTGGTTCGTTGCTCTTTTTTCTTTACACGTATTCCTTAGTTATCCGATTGATGCTTTCCTATTCATCAGTAAGATTCATCTCAAAATGGACTATTGAACAACGTATTTTGCAGGTTCTGCGCTAGCGGGAAATATCGTCGCCGAAATAGACTCATTCTACAACGATGATACTGTGAGTGCCAATATGCCCGGCATGAAGGACTTTGTGTCAGTACGAGACGCCGAAGGAAAGAGGATCCACGTGCAGAAACGTCTGCTACTGGCGAATTTGAAGGAGCTTTACGCGAATTTTAAATTTTCTCATCCTAATTCTCCTGTTGGCTTCTCGAAATTTGCATCGCTGAGACCAAAACATTGTATTTCCGCAGGGGCTAGTGGCACGCACACAAGTTGTGTCTGTATAACACATCAGAACATGAAGCTAATGCTCTTAGGTATAGTTAAAATGTTTTCATAAATCTTTAGACTGTCGAACCAGATATCGAGCCAAATATTAATTACAAGGACTTCTCGTATTTATAATCGCAACAAAACTTTCATTTAGAATTACTTCGGACATTCGAAATCGATACATAAAATAAGATAATCGATACATAAAATCGATAATGAAAATTCAGAACTGAATTTTTGTTCTAGGCTGTGATATTCGCAACTTATTAAAGGATTCGGAGATCCGGATAAATGGCTACGAAGATTGTTTGAGTGCGATTATATGCGCTGAGCCACATGGGAAATGTTATTTCGGTGACTGCGTGTTTTGTCCTGGAGGAGGAAAACTTCGAGAGGCTCTGGAGAAAGCTATTGATGATCATAACATCGAAAGCATCCAGTATAAGCAGTGGGTCGCCAAACCAAGAATGATTCTCGAAACTATCGTGAAAAGCGCTGACGAGTATATCGACGAGCTTTGTGAATCGGCTACGAATTTACTAGATCACGTTTTCATTGCTAAAGAGCAGGCTCAATATTTCAAATATTTGAGAGAAAACTTGAAAGCGGGTGAATTCCTTGTAGTTAGCGATTTTGCTGAGAACTACGCTTTCGTTGTGCAACAAGCGGTCTCCGGTTTCCACTGAAATAAGAACCAGGCTACCGTGTATCCAGTTGTTGATTATTTTCACGAAAACGAAACGGTCGTTCACAAAAGTCTTGCGATAATCTCTAATTGTCTCCACCACGACACGATCGCGGTCTACACTTTTACCAGAGTTATTCAAGACTTCATCAAGTCGATCTGTGAGAGCCCAATACGAATCTATTACTTCTCTGATGGAGCTCCACAGCAATACAAACATTTCAAAAATTTTGGCAATCTGTCTCTCCACGAAGAACAATTTGGTATTCCAGCCGAATGGTATTTCTTTGCAAGTGCTCATGGCAAGGGGCCATGTGACGGCGTGGGAGGAACACTGAAGAGACTTGCGGCTCGAGCTTCAATGGAATTGCCGTTGGATCAACAGATTTTAACTCCTCGAGATCTTTACGAATGGGCAACTCAACCCGTGAATGTTCCTGCTATCGCCGTTCGCTATTCATCTATCGATGATTAAAATTCTCAAAAAGAAATGTTGGATTTGAGATTTAAGGAACTGAAAACTGTACCAAAGACTCAAAAACACCATTGTATTATACCAGGACCGGATGGGATTCTACACTGCAAAAGATATTCGCGCGCCGCAGATTTCGAAACTTATCGCATCTGGAAAAATAAATAACTTAAAACGATCTGTTCATGTTTCACTGAGTTTTTTTTCAGTTCTTTTATCTAAAAATTTGAGAGAAACAATTTGGGAGGAGGGAATTTTTAATAATTATTATTTTTCCTAGAATAGAAAATTATAATAATCAAACAAAACATAGCTTATGAACAAGTGATCGAGGCATCTAAGAAAAAATTGGTCTTATTGTGCACATTATAGAGTATTTTCTGAAATTTTTCGAGATAAATCGAGAGTGACATACCGACCGAAAAAAAATATTTTCCTATATTTTTTGATGGAAATGGTCGTTTTGAAACTCGAAACATTATGACAAAAATTTTTTCACAAAATGTATGTAAAACTGCAACTTTTTTGTCTGAAACATTTTTCTATATAATCGTATCCTTCACGGAGAAAAAGCCTGGCCAAGTACATTCGGTGATTCGCGCCCGCTCGGTACAGAAGAAAACGTGTGTACCTAGCGGGCAAAATGTCAGTACACAGTAGAGACGTAACGGACGTAACTGAAACCATCGCATCACTCCTAACCACCGCGACACTCCTAACCGTCGCGACCAATCAGAAAAAGGCTAGCGCCACGGGCCCTTTCTCTGTGTCGTATACATACACGCACGCACACTTCGATCATCGCATAATTTTACCCGTGCAAAGTTTTTTCTCAGCAATTACAGCATCAATCGGGTTGATTTATGGCTTAAACGAGGGGGGATAACGTAATTAGTCTCTAGTTCAAATTTCAGATCATGAAATAATCCCTGAGCTTTTTATTTTAAGAAAGTGTTTACCCCCACCGGCCGAATCGCTTTTCTCAGAGATATATACTCGAGTGAGTCTCGCGCCAGCAGACGACGCTGTCGAATGTAGTCGGCCCGAGACTCTGCCGAGTCTCTGAATGCTCTCAAGATATAAAAATATTTAGAATATTTTGAAATTTCGAAAATCTCGAAAAAATTTGATCCAAAAAATTTAAAAATATTGTCACTACTTTTTGAAGTATAATTAAACAATTTGACAAAATTTCAAGTCTTTCCAGAGTGGTCAACTTTTAGACCGTTCGAAACCGCGTGGAATGCCTCATATATCGCTCCATAATATTTGGTTCCTTCCGGAGCAACAACTTGTCGCTGAAAGTTATCCAGAGCTTCCGGATAACTCGCAGCGACAAGATTTCCGGGTGGCTCAGCGACAAGATTTTTATGCCACTGAGAGTTATCTGGAGATTCCGGATAGCTGGCTGCGACAAGATTTCCATGTACCTCAGCGACAAGATTTTCATGTATCTCAGCGACAACATTGTTATGTGCCTCAGCGACAAGATTTTTATGTTGCTCAGCGACAAGATTTTTATGTTGCTCAGTGACAAGATTTTTATGTCGCTGAGAGTTATTGTCGCTTTGCGATTAATCTAACGCCAGCGGCGATGTTAGTTATGCTGTAGATATATAAATTCATATCGCTCCACAATGATTGGTTCCTTTCGGAGCAACAACTTGTCGCTGAGAGTTATCTAAAGCTTCCGGATAACTCGCAGCGACAAGATTTTCATGTGGCTCAGCGACAAGATTTTCATGCCACCGAGAGTTATCTGGAGCTTCCGGATAGCTGGCAGTGATAAGAATTTCATGTGGCTCAGCGGAAAGATTTTCATGTGGCTCAGCGACAAGATTTTTATGTCCCTGAGAGTTATTGTCGCTCCGCAATCAATCTAATATGCCAGCGGCGATTTTAGATATGCTGTAAATGAATAAAATTGTGGGCTTAGGAATAGGGCAATGTTTGTGAAGCATATTCATTCCTGAAGCATATTCCCCTGTCACTGGAGCATGTCGTTAATGCCAGCTGAAAATTCGAATTTGTGAGGTTATGACGAGCTGTCAAAGCTGTATCACAGCATTCGTTCAGACTCGGTAAAGAAAAACCAGCAACACATTCTTCTCCCATAACCATGAAGGCTAGAGGGAAGGAGACCGAACGGGCATAGGAGAATGATGAAAAGTTTGGACCCTGAAAGCGACGAAAAAGATATATGTTGGCGTAGTTCGAAATTCAGCCACCAGCGCGCTCGTGTTGTTAGGATAGGATATGAAGTATGGCATTAGAGATGCCATGAAGTGAGGAGTATTCGACTCGTTATCGACCCATATGATCGACCCTCGGTCATTGCTCGAATAAAAACATATTGTCTACGCGCCGGTACATCACTTTTAACGGTGTTTAACGTCTTTAAAAGTTTAGTGAGCGATTTGTTCCACGTTTTCAACAAACAGGTGAGAAAATCGTTTTTTTTTTTTTATAGTTCAAGCAACGTCGTTGAACAAAAATACTGACGCGCGACGACTTCGGACGAAAATGCATGGAAAAAATGCCAAGCTGTAAGATTTTGAAATGTAGGTGACATGATCACAGCGCAATCGATTTGTAAGCTAAGACTCAACAATTGTTTTTCGTCTGTACTCAAGTCGAGTATTTTATACTGTTACGTCCTGAGATTCCGTTCGATACCCGAATTGACTCATTTTTAATATTGAAATAATTTTAGTCATATCAAGGTGGGAACGTCTCAACCGTAGAGATCTCACGGTGATCGTCCACAAAAATTGCTGACGTTGGAGATCTCACGGTTATAGCGAGAAGACGCTCCACACCTCCCGAACGCGCGAAGTCCAGCTTATCGCGGACTTCACGCGCGGATTAATATCCACAAAAGTGCAGGGCACTATTTGCGGACAATTAAATAGTCAGTCGATCTGGAGACCTCGAGCTGAACGGTCTACCAGCAAATTTAAGTTTTCCCAAAAAAGGAGCCTCGGCCCTCGTGGCCGAGGACCCACTTCAAAGTTCGGTCCGGCAATAGTAAAAACGTTTACGCGGAAACATAATTCGCGAATCGAAATAAAATAAAATAATTCGAAATTATAAAGTCCGGAATAATAAACGCGAATGACCCTAAACCTCATTGTTCAAAGGGTCATCGCGCAATGCACCAATATGTAAAGGAAAGTGTACAAGTTTTAATAATTGTTTTAATAATAATAAACATTGTTAATTGTTTATCGTGCGTCATAACTAATTCAATTACACCAATCGTTCCTTCAACCAGCGACGTTCCATACATTAAAATCCCAAACAATAATATTCAACCTGCCTGGACAACTGGCTCCAATCCCCGATTTGCCTTTGCAAATCTAAAACCGGAGCAACTTTTACAGCTACGACCACGGTAAGTCCTAACACGATCGGGCAAAAATACCGGGACGTAACAATACCAATCGTGAGATGAAAAACAGTTTCGAATCGAATAAATAAAACAACGAGAAAATAATATCGTAGATTTCATGAAAAAGTCGCTCAGTTGCCATATTTTTTATTTCAATGCGTCCACTTCAATTTTGGTATTTGATCCATCCAATAGCGTTATTTTGATTTTGGATTACGAAAGTTTCCTGTTTATTTCTTCAATGCCTTTCGTTAATGTACCAGAAGAATGTACAGAGAATTCGGACGTGTTTTACATATAGAATGAAACATATGATACATATGATTCAAATATCTGGCCTAAAATGTTTTTCACCGACAAAAAATCCGATCCAGTTTTCGCCCTCTCAATTTACTAAACAATTTGGTAAAACTCGTCGCTAATTTTCGTATCCAAAGAGCTTCGTGCTCAGGGCTGTAGAAAAAAATGTTGGATAAAAAAGTTTCAAGTTGAAATGTAAAAAAGTTAAAATTTACATTGTTATTTCAAATCAAAAGTCTTACCTCCGTAGTCACAAGACTTTCAACTTCTCAATTTTCAAATCGCACAATCGCTTATTCTCCAAATGAGAGGAATAAATCGAGCTATTCAGTTCCAGCTGTTACGAACTTTCATTTATTAATTTATGAATTAATATTCTATTGCTACAATAATTTAAGAACATGGTTTTTTTTGTATCTTACGAACAATTTATTGTCACCATTGAATTAAAAAAAAAAAAATTAGTTCTAACAGGAATCGAACGCTGAACCTTCAAAACGAAATCAAAGCTTTGTACCATTCGGCCAAATCGCTTTTGTAAGTAATAAGGCGGAAAATGGTAAATGCTTATCAGGGCCGCTCGATTTCAGGCTCGTTTAATCGAAAAGAGTACCGTAATTATTCGTATAACTGTCTGTCTGAATTCTTCGCGAATAGTCTAGCGATATTTTTTGTATGTGGAAAAATAAGGAATAAGTTCGTTTCATGTTCCGTTGCGCGCCAGTTTCATTCCTTTAGCCGATGTAAGAAAGTAAGAAAACAACAAAAAAATGTTTGTGTAAAATAATAGTGTTAATCGTGTTGTGTAAAATAATGTTATTTTGCGTTTGTTCAAAAATTCCTCAGATATTTTTCTCGCTGTGTCTCTTCTAAGCGCAACGAAATACCACTTAATTTAGGGGGAAATCTCATCTAGCAACTCCCTACCCCCTCTACCAGTGCTCTCTACAATACGCTTCGCTCTCTCTCTTTTCTCAGTCCTTCTCTGTCATCCTATACTAGCGACAGCAGCGCCACCACATAGCTATATCTTTTTCGTCGCTTTCAGGGTCCACGAACATAGTACAGCGTTCGGTCTCGTTCCCTCTAGCCTTCATGCCCATAACCTTGCATCCTCAAGAAAATAAATGGTTAGCCAACGTTCGTTGTTCGACAAGGAACAATTGTTACAGTTATTTTCTCAAAAATGTCAAGGGCAGAAAAGAAAAATATGAATTTATTTCAGCTATCTCTCTCACACTCGCGTCAAAATGGCCCTTCGAAATATCAGCTGACATTTTTCGCTCGCTTGTCTGCACTATCGTGTGGACGACGGATCCATTGGAATCATCACAGCCTCGACCAATCAGGAATTTCGTAGCCCGGGATTGGCTAAGATGGGCGCACAGACCCCTTTGAACGTGTTGTCGGGCGGCCATATACAGACACGTCAAATCCTTCGATGTAGCGTGGTTCTGACGAAGGCTGAGATGGGACTAAGCCCGTGCAAAGTTTTTTCTCAGCAATTACTTAATCAATCGTACCGAATTTGGGCTCTATCGGAAGAGTATCGCGTAATTAGTCTCCATGTCAATTTTCAGGTCTCTAGACGACTCCTGGGCTTTACGGTTAGCTGAAATGTCATCGAACATTTTTTTCCCACCACCGCGAATCGCTTTACTACGAGAAAGTATAGACTCGGCGAGCGCTCGGGACAAGCAGACGACGCACAGCTGTTTTCAAATGTACTTGTCCCGAGACTCTGCCGAGTCTCTTGATCAGAGGATACAATGGAGGAGGGAAGGGAATGCCAAAAACAACAGGCACTCAGGACGAACGATTTTTGGAATGCAGAGGTACGATGCCGTGGGATGGTGAAAGTTGGAGCCTTGAGAGGCGACTTGGAGGAGCTGCGAAGCAGAAGAGATCGTCGGATCTCTTCTGCTTCGCAGCTCCTCCAAGTCGCCTCTCAAGGCTCCAACTTACATCGACATGTAAGACGGGACATCATTATGGAGCAGCTTATACATGAAAATGCCCATGAAGTATTTGCTACGATTAGATACGGTGAGCCAAAAGAGTCTGTTGGGATATGGTGAAATATGCACATCCCAACGAAGGTTAAAGGTAAAACGAATACATTTGTTAATGATTTGCTCAAGAATTAGGTTCTGCTCACCTGAAAGATCATTATCCCAGCCAAAAATCCCCTCCACGTTTGTAATCAGCGACCCTAAGAAGCCCCGAGTATAAACTTTCGCGATTTTCAAACGATTTTTGTATTTTTGGTCCACCATAACGGATACGCCATCTTGAATTTTGGAATTTCGAGTGCGGATTTGTAATTAGCAATGCCGACAACCCCCGAGTACTAACTTTCGCGTTCATCAAACAATTTTTGCGTTTTCGGTCCGCCATATTGGATCTGCCACCTTGAATTAATTTTCTAAGTTTGAATTCAGATTTGTAATCAGTGGACCCGAAAACCCTGAAGTGCAAAGTTTTGAGCTAAGCGCGCGTAAAAATAAATGCGTGTTTCAAACGGTTGAAGCAGCAATTAATAATTTTTATTTGTGTAATGACAAAACAACTTTTTGCGGTTGTTCGCGGAAATTAATTTTCCCGCTCCAGTATCCAGCGACACCTGGCGCCAATCCCCAACACTCCCTCGATCGCGAAACACTAGCGCTACTCGCTCCTTTCCCCCACTCTCCTTTTCTCCTTGTGCTCGACTCGCCGAACCGGCGTGGCGGCCATTAGTGTTCATCGACCACGATTACGCGAGCCACGTGCACGACCGTTTCGATTTCGCTTAATTTCAATCTTTTATAACTTTTCCACCTCCACTCAGCGAACCCAGTCACTCATTCTTGTCAAGTCCAATCAGTGAAGTGAAGTTCAAGAAATTCCACTCAAATTGCTCGTTTTAAGCGAATAAAACTCGACACTCTCGCCACGCGGTCAGACCTCGTGTCGCCGAGAGTGAAAATTCACACACATACATACACACAGACTCTTTTACACTCAAATCTAAGTATTTTAACCAATCTGACACTCAAAAACGAGAGCTTCTCGAGATTTACAACCTCGAGAACGCGAGAAATTCATTTTCGTTAAGTTTTATTCAACTCACACACGCGAGCGTCTACGCCGCCACACTACACGCACACTCACACGGCCTTCGCGGCCAGGAACCTTTGTAACATCCACACGAACACACTCATCTTACATTTACGCTACGCATTTTGAAATTTATATTAATTTTATGCCTTATATTTTTGTGTAAAATAAACATTGTCATCGTAGAGCCTAGCCAGTCCCAGAATAATTTATTTTTTCCCACTCACGGGCGAATTTCCCGTACAGCGGTTACATCACCCTATTTTCGTTGTCATCCGATCACTCCAAGAATCACAAAATGTTGAATATTTCGCTGAGACTCTACCGAATCTCAAGATAAAAAAGGGAAAACCGAAAATAGACCATCTAACTTCACGGCGGTAATAGAAACTCGTCGCGCTTCTGTCATCGAAAATCGACTTTCATCTACAACTGCTTGAGATCGATTCGATAAATACGATAAGAACCAGACAAGTACACCGTCCGAGAAACCCAGGAGACGGAGCTTATAAAGGAGCAAGTTATGCGGTACCATGTCGAACGCCTTGCTGAAGTCGAAAAGGACAAGAACTGTTAGTTTCCGATCATCAACCGCCTGCTGGATATCTTGGTTGAGTTTAAGCAACGCTGTCTGAGCGCTGTAGCCACGCTTAAAACCAGATTGGAACGGATCCGCGAGAGAATTTACTAAGAGGGAAATAGTAATCTGTTTAGAGACAATGCGCTCCATCGCCTTAGACAGGTCAGAAAGATTGGCAACCGGCCTGATGTCAGATGACGACGCAGGTGGGACAGTCTTGAGCAGTAGGCAAATGAAGGCTTTTTTCCAAATAGAAGGAAAGAATGATAATCGTAAGCTGGTGTTGAAGATATCAAGAAGGTGCTGAATAAGGAAGGGCCAGCTTTAAGGATAGCAAACGTGGAGAGACAGTCGGGTCCTTGAGAGAGAAAGAGAGGGGAAACCAGCAAGAACTGAGCTCAGGAAATCACTTGTAATTTCAGCTAATTTCAGAGAAAATGAAGGACGGCTGATTAGGAGGTAGAGACGGGAGATTGAGCGAGGATAGAGAATCCTAGCCAAAAATCCCCTCCACGGGGAAAAAGCCTGGACCAGTCCATTTGTTCGTGACCCCCGTTTCTATTTGTTCTCGCAGAAAAATCTAACCCCCCTTAAAAAATTTGAAACCTCCAATAGAATGAAGAATAGAAAAACAACCCCAGAAAAAAATGGCTCCTTAAAAAATGCAAAAAAACTGAAGAAATGACAAGAAAATGTAAATCGCTAAAAAAACCCTCCTGAATAACTCCCCTCAAAAAAATGACGCTAAAAAAAATGGAGAAAAACCCCCAAAAAAATTCAAGACAATTGAAAAAAATACAATAAATGTGAAAATGGTAAAAAAAATGTTGATGATTTTCGATCAGCAATAGAAATTCTTGACATTCATAAAAGGACACGTATTCCATTGATGGCTGAAAATTAATTAACGAGAAAAAGGGAAAACTTCCAAACGACACGTCACAAAATTAAAAAAAGTGAGTGTGCTTAAGACCACACAACTGAAGTAAAACTTCTTTCGCTACACCAATATATAACACACCGATATATAAAAAGTGAATTTTCAAAATTAAATTTTAAATGCTCATGAGTTTTCATTGAAAAATCAAGTTTTCAGATTTGTTTTTTTTTTTTCCTTTTATTCATTATTTTCGGTTACAATTTCATTTTCAATTTCGGATGCATCGGTAATTTTTGTGGTTGATTGGAGAACCGAGACAATAGGTTTATGGTAAGAAAAATAAGAGACATATATTTTTGAATGGATATTTGACAGATATCTAGCGAAAACTGCGTCGATCGTTGTTCCATGTCTTGTGGTAGGCTCATTCTGATCATTATTAATTTCCAATCTAATTTATCTCGGAGGAATTGTATTAAAAGTTGTCCATCTTTGGACGCGAAATCAACATTGAAATCTCCTGCTAAAATCAGTGGCAGCGTATAATAGTTTCCACCTAATTCTTCTGAGTCTACCCGACCGTAAATGAGTAGCCTTCTATACAGAAATCGAATGATATTTACAACGGTATTATTCGGTGAAATGCAATCTAGCGAAAACTGCGTCGATCGTTGTTCCATGTCTTGTGGTAGGCTCATTCTGATCATTATTAATTTCCAATCTAATTTATCTCGGAGGAATTGTATTAAAAGTTGTCCATCTTTGGATGCGAAATCAACATTGAAATCTCCTGCTAAAATCAGTGGCAGCGTATAATAGTTTCTACCTAATTCTTCTGAGTCTACCCGACCGTAAATGAGTAGCCTTCTATACAGAAATCGAATGATATTTACAACGGTATTATTCGGTGAAATGCAAACAACTACCATTATGATATGTCACCAATTGATGATTGAGCAGCATCGATTTCTCTAATCCTTTTTAATAAAATATCCATGCTCGAAGTAAGTATAAACGTAATGAAAAAACGCCCAATCTCGAGTATGTAGACACGCGGTGTAACTTGCCTTATCGATTCGAAATTTTCTTTTTATTACTTGGCGTCAAGTCGCTACCGCGTCTGTAAATTAGAGATATCATTCGACTTGGCATAAATTTCCACTCCTGCTGATCTAAGATTTTTAAGGCAAAATTTTGCAATACAATCAAAACTTGGGACGTCAATATTGTTATCATCATTTGTCCGGGTTTCCAATAACAAAAAAATATTGCTTGAATTGATAACTGGATCATTTAAGTCAGACGCATGTTTTCTCAGACTTCGGAATTAAAAGTGACCATAGATGATTTCTTTCTTTCATTCACGAAATCAAGTATCGTTCTTCCTATTGGTACAATGTGTGGTACTGTTCAACGACAATCGGCGAAATTCATATTGTAAAGTTATTATCGACATATCATTTCTTCAACAATGATAACGTCTATTGTCATTGTCTTTTGATACTATGTACAGTCCTTCGATATTGGTAACCCGTGACAAAAGAACATATTGTAACGGTAGAGAGTGGGTCTGTTGATATTCCTAAACAATTTCATCAAATGTTCCACCCTGAGATTCATGGATCCAACGCCACGTAGTAGGCAATAAGAGAAAGAGGGAAAGAAAATGTGCGAGTGCATCGCTCTCTCTTGCTCCTACTGAGCTCAAGACTCAATGCAAAAGCGAGGACGACGGTATACATCAGGTATACGGAACCTAACTCTCTCTCTTTCTATCTATACCAACGTACATCTCTCTCTCCCCTTTCGTTCGCCTCACCCGATCACACTTTTCGTAACGCTCTCGTCAGGTATACGGAACCTAACTCTCTCTCTCTTTCTATCTATACCAACGTACATCTCCCTCTCCCCTTTCGTTCGCCTCACCCGATCACACTTTTCGTAACGCTCCCGTCAGGTATACGGAACCTAACTCCCTCTCTTTCTATCCGTCTCTACGTACATTTTCCTCTTCTCTTTCGTTCGCCTCACCCGATCACACTTTTCGTAACGCTCCCGTAACGCTTTTTCCAGTTTACTCCCCGAGTCCAGCGCGCGTAAAGAAGTTTTACTTCAAAAAACCCTAAATACAAAATGGCGAATCGACAGAAAAACTTCATACAAAAAATAAAAAACTGTAACGAGCCATAGTCGCCGTCCCTGTTCAAAGAAGGCGCGCGACTATAACCTGAGAATCACGTGTCTTCCCCCAAAAATGATTAAATCCGCGCATGACATCGATTATTACCCGAAATGGGACGCGATCTCGTTGCCTCGATCTCTTTCGTTCCGGGGTCTCCGACGAGCTCGCATCGCCTCTCCTGTATCGTCCGTCATCAAAGGACTTTGGAGAATCGGCAAACGTGGACCGGCCATCCCGAAATCGTTTTTCTATCATCATCTCAAGGAACCCCGGAACATATGGAAGAGCCAACGAGGGAGACAACGAAACAAATCAGATAAGAAATTTCTTTAATTATATAGACGTTCTTCGCGATAATTAATTTGTAAATTTGACCACAAATGTGATCATATGTGTATGTGTGTGCGTGTGAATGCGTGAATGTTAATGTTAACGAGCCAAGATCTCAGAATCAATAATACGTTAAATCATTCCTGGAAAATTCGCCCTTTTTATTTCTAAACAAAATAAAATATTATTACATTGGCGCCCAACGTGGGGCACGACCCAAATATGTCGTGCAACCTATACTTCTCAATCTAATTTACTTATCGTTATACATGTCCTTCGATAATACGCGCGTCACGAGGTCAAGCGCTCGTGATTTGACTACTCGAGCATTACCAACAATTAAGACTTCTGTTCGAGGCAAAATAAACACTCGCACGAAATTGTCACAGAACATTTCTCAATCTATTCGTGCTAAAGCGAGAAATATGGTGAATAACGAAAACACAGATAATAATCAAACCGTAATTATTGACAGGTCAAAACGAACCGACGATCCTCGTGAAATGTCTACTGAAACAAGCGAGCTCATAAGAGCAGAGTGGGAGCGTCTGAAGGAAGCTCAGAAAAAATTAGAGGCAGAGAGAGCTGCATTCGAACAATTTCGCACTCAAAATTTTCCTTCTTGTTCACGCGAACGAATGGAAAATCAACAGAATGGCGATTTGCAAGGAAATCCAAATGATATTCCCGATAATGACCGATTGGTGAGCGGATTGGTGAGACATTTACAATATTTACATATCGACGTCAAAATCCCGAAATTCACAGAGGACACAAATCCTCTGGAATTTTTGGAAAATATCGAAAAATACATTCGATGCAAAAACGTGCCGCAACATCACCAAATGTTGGTAATAGAAAGTTTTTTGGAAGGCCGTGTAAAAATTTGGTACGAGATCACGAAAGATAGCATTAGCGATTTTGAATTGTTCAAGAAGGCGTTCGAGCGTGAATTTTATTCCATTCCGATTCAGGTTAAATTCAAAAGTCAATGGTCATCTCGAAAATATAAAATATCAGACGGTAGTTTCCAAGCATATTACTATAAACAAGTCAGAGAAGCCAAATATTTTAAACCAAAATTATCCGACTATGAAGTTAATTACACGATTACCCAACAACTCCCATTTCGAGTGCGATCGTCCTTGGCCACAGTTGATTATAACAACAGTACTCTTGTAAGCCAAGCGCTTACGCAGTTAGATGGTACACGGAATGATTTTGAATCCGAGAAATCAAAAGAAAATAGCAACACGAATAATCACAATTTCGGACCATATGGTCGTACAAATAAAGTCAATAGTTTGGGAATTAGTCGAAGTCGAAACAAACATCAAACCAATACGAATGGTCATAAACCACGCGACACGAACACACCGAGTCCGATAGCACAAAATCATAATAATGGGAATTTTTCCGCGTATCCATTTGCGAGCTATCCTAATATGGCGATACCGTTCTATTACCCAGCACCTAATTTCGGTCCATTCTTACCCGATACAAGAATACCACCTCCAAATTTACCAAATAATAATGCAATGAGGAAAATAGTCGATAATACGACCCCATCCACCAGTGGAAATAATTTAAACCAGTAAATGGCGCGATCGATCAGGGTCCGGTACCGTGCCAAAATTTTTATGATTTTATTGAGGACCTAGCAATGGATGCGGAAGGTGACTCGATTTCAAAGAATTTCAAGCAGAAATGTACATTAAAATCACCCCGAATTGTATTAAAAGTCGCTTCAGAAGACGTGTCAGCATTAATAGACACCGGTAGTCAAGTGACGTGTGTATCCGAGACGTTTTATAATAAAATCCGGACGCTGACAAAATTAAATGAATTTCCGGTTACAAACATGCGCGTGACTTCTGCGATTAGTAAGAAAAGCACGACCATAAAACGTCAGATTCTTTTAAATTTGGATGTGGGTATTCACGTGTTCAGTTTTATATTTCTTGTCGTTTCGTTCTTGACATCTCGAATGATTATTGGCAATGATTGGCTTGATAACAATGGGGCTATCATTAATTATAAAGAACATGCAATCGAGGTCAGGGGCAGGCGCCTGGACAGCGAGTCGGTGTCGTTTGATCGAGGGACGGCGGAGAGAATCGAGTCAGTAACGTGCAACGGTATAACGCACATTAATATTTTAACGTGTGAGAAAAACGAAGAAATTTGTGAGATTCACGGCGATAATTCTAACCAAATAATGGAAATTGAAGAGTTTAATAATGCAAATATTTCTGTTGTAAACACAGACATGACTAGAAAAGAGTGTGTCAATGATATTTCAATACAAAATACAAATCAAGAGCTCCAATCGTGTGAGTTAATTGATAAAAGTGACAACAATGAGTCACGGGTCAATTGTGTAAATGACAGGTTGACCAAAAGCGATAGTCACAAGGATAATAATGATCGACTATATTTTAATCTGGTCAAAGATAATTTCGACTTGAATGTATATAAATCGAAGACTTTTCAAGTAATGAATTGCGAAAATCTCCACGGTCAAAAAATTCGTGAATTATCGCAGAATATTGATGGGTCAAAGGGAAATCTTTCTCATGATGACGCGATTTTCTTCGACGACCTTCGATCTGTCGCGCTTAGGCTTTCGTCACTGAGCGCTGACCAGGCTAGTCGTCTGATCGACTTAATTGCCTCATATCGTCCTTTATTTTCGAACAAACCCGGTTGCACAAAGATATATGAACATCGAATCGAATTATTAAAAGATAAGCCATTTGTGCGACGCTCATACCCCGTTCCTTTGGCGCTCCGAGGTGCAGTCGATACAGAAATTCAACAAATGTTGGATGCAGGGGTCATTGAAAGATCGAATAGCGAATATTGCAACCCCCTTAGAATTGTCAAGAAAAAAGATGGAAGAATTCGATTGTGTTTAGACGCTCGTTTCTTAAACGACGTTATACGAGGAGATAACGAGGCACCTCCGATAATTAATGAAATAATGCAAAGATTTCACGGTAAACGTATCTGGTCGACACTAGATCTTACTCATGGATACTGGCAGGTCCCTTTAGAACAAAATTCAAGACAATATACAGCGTTTTCACACGAGGGTACTGTATCCCAGTTCTGCAGGATTCCGTTTGGAATAAAAACTGCAGGGAGTGGTTTTATCCGAGCCCTCAGTCTAGCCATCGGGAATAAATACTCCGATTTTCTTACTTATTATGTTGATGATCTCCTAATAGCTTCGACTAATTTCGAGCAACAGTTGAACCATTTGGAAAAATTGTTTCGTGTATTATTAGAAAATAACTTTACCCTTCGTCTGAGCAAGGCCAATTTCTGTCAGAATAACGTAGCGTTTTTAGGATTTATTATTTCACCTACTGGGATTGTTCCCGAACCCAAAAAATTGATTCTTATTCGAGAATTTGAATCGCCGGTTAATAAGTTGCAGCTCCAAAAATTTCTTGGAGTCTGCAATTATTACCGTCAGTTTGTCGTCGGGTACTCACAGTTTTTGGAACCGTTCCGCATGTTACTCCAAAAGGACGTAACATGGAATTGGACAAGGGAGCATGAGTGTGCTTTTGTCAGTTTGAAAAATAAATTCATAAATGTCATGGAGCTCAATCACATTCTGCCAGACGAAACGTTTAAGGTTCAAACTGATGCATCTGATGTCGGAATTAGTGGTATTTTGTATCAGACCGATAATCAGGGGGATCATCACATAATATCCCTTGTCAGTAGATGTTTAAATTCAGCAGAGGTCAATTATACAACGACCGAAAAAGAGTTGTTGGCTATAATTTACGCAATTAATAAATTCAGAATATATTTGATGGGACGTAAATTTGAGATAATTACCGACCATCAATGCTTGGTTTTCCTTAATTCAACTCTGTATCAAACGGCTCGATTATGTCGATGGAGTCTTTTGCTGCAAGAATATGACTTCGAGGTCAAGCATTGCCATGGACGAGATAATTATGTCGCCGATTTCTTCAGCAGAAATCCTGATAGCAAGTTTCATAAAGACGAACCAAAGGAAATAACAATCTCTAGCTTGAACTATTGTATCCCGTCATCAAATATATCGATTGATAGGGGGATAAATGCATTGTACGCAATATGCAGTCTTGAAACGAATCCTGTCCTTCGCGACAGCCTCAAACACCTCGAAGAGATGCAGGCTCGCGACAGTGAATTGCAAAAAGAGATTGCTAGATTGAAGGAGAAAAATCCTGAAAACATACAACACTACAATGGAATCTGGTTCCACAAAAATTTACTCGCAGCCGATTGGTGCATAATAATACCGCGAGAATTAAGATCATTGATTGTCAAGTCCACCCATGAACGATTAGCGCACGCAGGAATTTTCAAGACTGTGAAGTATTTACAACAATATTATTATTGGAAAGGCCTGAGTCGAGAAGTAAAAAAGTTCATATTAACCTGTGATCTTTGTCAACGCGTCAAGCATTTGTCATACAGTATGGAGGGGGAATTTCACATGGTTGGTTCGAAAAAACCGAACAAATTAATTGCAGTCGATTTTTACGGGCCGCTACCCAAATCCATCGGCGGGATGCAATACATTTTTGTTGTTGTAGATACGTTCTCTAAATTGGTTACGCTTTATCCCATAAAAAGAGCCACGACCGAGATTGTTCTTAGGAAAATACTTGATGATTATGTCGTGCGTATAGGCAAACCAGAAAGAGTATTGTCGGATCACGGCACCCAATTTACTGCACGCGCCTGGAAAACGCGACTAGAGAAAAATGGTATCGCTGTAAGTTACTCCTCGATCCGTCACCCGCAGTCTAACCCATCGGAACGTATTATGCGAGAATTAGGTAGACTTTTTAGAACTCTCTGTTCGGACCAACACACGAAATGGGCAAAATACATATCGAATATTCAGGATATTTTGAACATTACCACCCACCAAAGCACGGGATATAGCCCGCATGAATTATTTTATGGAAACAAACCGCATGATAAAATTTTCAAGATCATTGACTTTCCCCCAAAGGCCGAGGAAGCCGACAAGGTCGACAGATTCGTTTTAGCCAATGAACGCCTTCTCAAACAATTCAAAACGCGCAAAAAGCAGCAAAAATCGATAAGTAGAGTAAAGCTCCAGACGAATGATCTCGTACTCTTATTGGTCCCGCATCTGTCAAATGCTGGAGACAGAGTGACACATAAATTTTTTCATTTGTATGAGGGCCCTTATAGAATAACACGAACAATTGGTGCTAACGCTTTTGAATTATCGTATGTTGACGATGAAACCCGAAAGAAAGGCGTGTATAATATGAAGAGTCTCAGAAAATATCACCAGTCCGCTCCATAATTATTAAAAGAATGTTTTGTGGGATTACTCCAGACGCTGCCACTCCGGTTTAGTTTAATGAATAATGTATTATAACGTGAGAAAATATCATAAGAAAATTATAAAGTATTAGCATAAGTATGCGACGATTCTGAGATCCCACTATCGATTGTATAAACGAAAATATTGGGTTAATCAGTGATATTTATGAATGAGTGTGAATTAATGCACGAATGTGTGAATGAGTTTGTATGTGAATGCGACTTCATCCCATACAAAAGGGGGATGATGTAACGAGCCATAGTCGCCGTCCCTGTTCAAAGAAGGCGCGCGACTATAATCTGAGAATCACGTGTCTTCCCCCAAAAATGATTAAATCCGCGCATGACATCGATTATTACCCGAAATGGGACGCGATCTCGTTGCCTCGATCTCTTTCGTTCCGGGGTCTCCGACGAGCTCGCATCGCCTCTCCTGTATCGTCCGTCATCAAAGGACTTTGGAGAATCGGCAAACGTGGACCGGCCATCCCGAAATCGTTTTTCTATCATCATCTCAAGGAACCCCGGAACATATGGAAGAGCCAACGAGGGAGACAACGAAACAAATCAGATAAGAAATTTCTTTAATTATATAGACGTTCTTCGCAATAATTAATTTGTAAATTTGACCACAAATGTGATCATATGTGTATGTGTGTGCGTGTGAATGCGTGAATGTTAATGTTAACGAGCCAAGATCTCAGAATCAATAATACGTTAAATCATTCCTGGAAAATTCGCCCTTTTTATTTCTATATAAAATAAAATATTATTACAAAACTAAAGTTTGCCATGGCATGTTGAGCAGTTGAGCGAATGCGCACAGAGTACTTTTTATGCCTTTTTTCGACCATCGCGAATCCGGCACGCAAGATAAGGGTTTTTTTTTACTATGTAAAACTTGTAACGCAATGCAAAAGCTCCAACTTCCTCTTTTAAAGAATTTGTTGTGATTTTTTTCCCGAAAGGTATTTCATTGTCGAAAAGTATTTCATGTCGCTCAGCGAAAAGATTTTCATTGGCCTTGGTGACAAGATTTTTATGTGGCTCAGCGACAAGATTCTTATGTCGCTCAGCGACACGAGTTTATTTCCCTGAGAGATATTATCGCTTAGCGATTAATCTTCATGTGGCTCCGCGCCAAGATTTTTATATTGCTGAGAGTTTTTATCGCTAAGCGATTAATCTGATGCCTGCGGCACTGTAAATCATGCTGTAAATAAATAAAATGGTGGGTGTAGGAATAGGTCAAAAGATGTGGAGCATGTTCATTAGGGTGTTTTTTTTTAGCGACATTTTTTTTCACTCCCATCTCGCATTTTCGTGGGGAATACCTTAAAGGAACTTCCCTGAAAATTTGAATCCTTAATATTGATTTTAAGTGCTCGACCAAGGCGTACAATAATTTCCCGTTTAAAATACACGTAAAGTTCGATTTTTCCTCTTAAAAGTTCTACAGCTAAGAGGCATTTGATGGTACAAACTTGGACGATGAGGGGATTTATTCAGAATATAACGCTCTACAATATTGTCCATTGTGGCTTAATTGTAACTCGAACTGGCAAGGTCGTACGGGTCACTTAACCCAATTTTTCTATGAAATTCTCGATTTTTACCTCTATCTCATAAATGACCGGAGCTACAGAAAAAAATAGGAATGATAAACTTGGAGAAAATTCAATTTCCTACAAAATAGTATTGGAGCTCCAAATCGCTAGCATCGATATTTCTTCAGATATCGGGCTTTTAAGTTGAGGTAGTATGGAATTTTCATGGATTATTGAGATAAATTGTATAAGTTGTTAATTTATTATTCTTTATTGTCACTCAAATCATCAAATATTTATTTGTCAAGTTGCAAATGATTAAAAAGTTGAATACATGAACGTTTTGAAGCTGAAATTCGAATAAAAAAACATTTTCGAAGTCCTTGAAACGAATCCACCTCTTTTTCGGATTCGCGGTAAGGGGACTGTTACAAATTGTACGCGACTTAGAACGTGGTGCGTGAATCACGTGTACGCGCGTTCGAGAGAATCTACGGGAGTCTTTGGGAGCATGCGGGCACAATTACAATTCTACGCGGTCTTACCGCGGGTTCTATTATTTAACAAATTTGGGGAAGACTTCCAAACTTACCTCGTTGTCGTCAATGGCGGACTGGATCAGGACCGCGTTCAGGGCCTCGGCTCGGGAATGAATCCGTTGACAGGTGATTAAAAGTTTGAATAAAAATCTTCAATCAACAGCGTTTCAGGCACGCTCGTCCGTACACAACACGTCCACGCTGAGACAGGCTTTTTCCTAACACCTACCGAGGCCGTGGTCCTTCGGCTGGTAGGGCTCTTTTATTTGTGTTGGGCGCCAGTTAATTCTTATTAACGATTTATATAATAATAAGGAGCACGAGAGTGGGCTCGGTCGGAGGACCACCTCGATTTGAGGTCGCAAGGACAACATGGAATCGTACTCGCAAGAGAGTGGAAACAAAAGGGCTGACTCACGTGACAGAAGACTCCGACAATCGTCACCCGTGCACAATTGATAATTTTATTCCATTATAGGTTTTCTCACATTCAAAAATATTATAATAATACAAAATTTTTTTCACGGGACGACTCTAAGGCTTGAAGGGCCGACCGAAGACTGTTGATTTCCGATTTCTCGAGTCCTCTTCTCCAGCTGTCGAGGGAGGGGATAGCCGGCCGAGATTCAGTGGTCGGGGCGTAGCATGCTGCCTTATGTTATAAATTATTATAATAATAACTAATAAATAACTAATACTAAGGGATGATTGTCACGTAGGACGAAAGGGGGAAACGGTGGAGCGCGAATGGGTCGAGGAGCCTTAACTCCTGTGTCATTCTCCCCCCTTCAAACCTTGACGTCATGAGCGCTGCCCGTTCGCCAGCCCCCGTTGTTGCACCGCTTGTAGTCTCCACTTTGAATTTCCTGCGAATAACAATCTCAATTGACCTTGCGACCTCAGGATAAGGAACGAAGCGGGTTAACTGGTGACAATCATCTTAATTAACTTACAAGCATAATTATGCTAATTCAACATTTTCACTACTTCTCGGTCTTCTTCGCGATTCAACGGGTGATGTCGCCAGTGCAGTTGAGGTATTCGTGTCTTCTTTTAGACCGCGTAAACTTCGACGAGGGAATTTCAGGTCGGTTACATAGTATTTCCCGAGAGCTTTATTTTCTTTGTTTACTAACTCAACTAACATTGGGCCGACTATTCTTTTTACTATCGCTGGGCCGAGGTAACGGTGCGCTAATTTCGCAGAATAGCCTTCGATCTTGTTGCTGAGCTTTTTGTTTGGGTAATACTCTTCAATTCCGGGTTGCACTGAGATCTCCTTAGTTTTACCAGTGTTGGCTTTGTCTAGACGTTTTTCTGCGTGTATTTTTATTTGGTGTTCGATTTTATGGCGTAGTTCGTCAAACTCAGATAATTTTGTCGTCCAATCCTTGACCAGCTCGTCGGTTATCATTTGTTGGTCTTCTATGGCCTTCTCAGGTGCGCTTGTTATCGCAACGCGGGCGTGGTTTAGGTAAAATGGTGAGACACGACTGCCCGAATGTGATACTGTATTGTAGGCTAATTGCAGTTTTGGCAGTACGTCGTCCCATTCATTTTGTTTGTCGCGGATAAACGCTGCGATCATAGGCTTAATAATGTGATTGACACGTTTCACAGGATTCGCCTGTGGGTGGGCTAAAGGTGTCGTCATGTTTTTACCCGTTTCGCTATAAAAAAGGCATTAACCTCTTTATTGATGTATTCGGTGCCATTATCGGTTATAATTGACTCTGGGATGGATCCCCAACGATCGAAAACCGTATCCAGCGCCTTCACCACAATTTTTCCCGTCTGCTTACGGACTGGGAAAAGTTCTACATACTTCGTGAATAAGTCCTGGACAACTATAATATATGCGTTTCCTTTCTTGGACCGAGGGAAGGGACCGGTGGTATCTACCGATAATTGAGCCCACGGCTTTAGCAGTGGCCTTGTCCTTTGCGGTCCTGTTACCGGTTTCTGGTTGTATTTCACTTTCAAACAAATTTCGCACTCTTCCACGTATTTCCCAATGTCTTGCGACATTCCTGGCGAATAATACTTTTGGCGAATTCGTTCATACGTTTTGTCTCTTCCCAAATGTCCGGCCTGTGGGGGCTCGTGGTTTTCACGGAGGATCGACAGGACTTTATCCGGTTTTATTACTTCCTTCCATGGGTGTTCGTCGTCGATTAAAAGTTTTCCGTAATCGGGCCGATAGTAGTACCACCTTTGGTCTTCAATTTTCCACTCAGAAAATTTTTCAGGCGATCTGCCGACTATTTCGTACTTCGCGTTGTACCATCCTTGATCGGAGATCATTTGTAGGCGAGATCGTTCTTCCATTGCTTCACCGACCGTTTCTTTCCATGTTTCGTGGTCCGCAGTTATGTCGTGCATGCGGGAAAGTGCATCTGGCGCCTCATTGGTTGTAACCGCGTCGGTATTCGACGGTCATGGCGTGCCGTAATAAGTAGATTGCTCATCGAGCTAGGCGGCCCACTGGGTCTTTTAGCCCGTACAGCCATTGGAGGGCCTGGTGATCCGTTACGACGGTAAAAGGCATTCCTTCTAGATAGCATCGAAGCTTTTCGACAGACCAAACGACAGCTAAACACTCTTTTTCTGTTGTGGTGTAGTATAATTCTGGACCCCGCAATGGTCGACTCAGGACTTCCAATAAACGCTCTTCATTATTTTCAGGATTTCGTTGAACGAGGATGGCGCCTAGTCCAGAATCGCTGGCATCTGTGTATAAGATGAACGGTTTTCCAGGTATCGGTGTATATAGCCGTGGTGCACTCGCTAGTGCGGACTTCGTTTCTTTGAAGGCCTTTTGTTCAACTTCTGTCCATTTCCAAGGGACTTTTGGACTCGTTAATTTGTTTAGCGGCTCTTGTGTCCGTGCGATGTTCTTCAGGTGACGATGATACATTCACAAGGCCATTGAATTGTCGGAGTTGTCGGCGGTCGTTTGGCACTGGAAAGTCTAGGATCGGCTGAATTTTCTCGGGATTCGGTCTCATCCCTGACTCGTCGATTATGTAGCCTAAAAACTTTACCTCCCTGCACGCGAAGCTGCTCTTTTCTCGATTGATCACTAATTTTGCCTCCCGCAAAACTTCAAAAAGTAGTGATCAGGGCGAAAGGTGTTCGTGAAAAGTTTGGCTAACGACGATCCAATCATCGAGATATGCGTAAACTTGGTCGGCCCATTTATTCGGTAGACCTCTCTGCAAGATCAATTCCTTTATCCTTCTTTTCAATTTGTCCATGAGTCGTTGGAACGTGGAGGGGGCGCCGGTTAAACCGTATGGCATTCGCTTCCATTCTAATAATCCCTTGCCCTCCACGACAAATGCCGTGTACTTACAGCTTTTTTTCTCCATTGGTATTTGGTGAAATGCTTCACTCATGTCCAGTGTTGAAATTATCTTTGCTTCGTGTAGTTGGGACAATATTGATCTCATGTTGTGTAGCGGGTATGCAGGTTTTGCGGTTTGGCGGTTCACCGGGCGGTAATCTATGCAAAGTCGCAGTTTTCCGTTTGCTTTTGGCGCGACAACCGGTGAGCATGCCCAGTCGCTGTTGCTCCAAGTGATGTACCCTTTGTCCAGTAGGCGATCGACTTCCTCATCGATAAATTTACGAACCGCTTCGCTCCTTGGGTAGGGCTTTTGCCGGTGAGGTGTGTGGTCGGTTAATTCTATGGTATGCTCTATAAGATCTGTCACCCCAGTTGAATCCTCAAACTTGGCGAATTCATCCTTCAAAAAATTCCGCAATTCACTATTTTCTTCGACCGACAATACATCAAGTTTCGAGCATGATGTTAAGTGAGATGAAAGTGGGTACAAAAATTTGCTTCCCTCTAGCGTCCACGTTCGTTTAGCCATATCGAGTTGCACCTTGAACGAACACCAGAAATCCATACCGAGGAGCAGATCACTGGATAACGTAGGGAGAATGCTAAACCATTGCGGTCCATATATATCGCCCATGTCTATGATAAAGCATGTGCCCCCTATTGTTTTCACTGTTAATTTATCACCGAGTCCCACTCCATTTTCCGATGTTGCATCCTTCGTTAACCTTTTTATTTGAAGGTTTTTCACTCTCTCATAAGTGACCTTGTTCAAGTATAGTAGGAGAGCCCATGACACTAAACCTAGTTCGATAAGACTACCGGATGAGATATATATAATTAGTCACGTCATTAATGGGGGAACACGAAATGGCGATGCTGCAATGCAAAAAACCTGGCGGCGACATAAAAAAAAAAATTATTAAAAAATCCGGTTTCTAGTATGATAAGACTCCCAATTTTTAGTTGTTCCTCGAAATAGGGGAGTGATAGGACTATACGATAGTGCAGTGCTGCAAGCCCCCCTGATTGGTCTAATCAGTGGCAGCAGCATGATAAGAGGCGCCTCGTATCTAGGTATCTAGTATGATCGATCTCCTCAAAAAACCCAAGCTCATCCGAAAGGTTATCAATTTCTGTGTGAGAAAAACCACTGCTGCATTTTCCAAACAGTGGAGAAAGTGGTTGCTGCAGCGATTGAAGGTCGCCGTCCGCGCGGCTGCATTGGGCGTTTCAATTTAGTTTTGTCAGCAATCGACCGGTTCCTTCCGATTTTTACCGGTTAAATACGCGTCCCACGGTCACATATGAATAATTTTACGTGTCGTTGATTGTTTAAACAAATAATTTTGGATGAGTATGAAGGTGAAATGGTATTTTTAAGTTTGGATGCGGGCAATAAAAAACGAAGATTCGTTTTTCCAATAATTTGATCATCTCATCAATATATTATTTTATTTTACAAGTACGACAACATGACGTGTTAAGAACATGAGGTGTGAAAAAAATACTAATAACAAGATTAGTCTTAATTAAAAATTCTTATTCTTATAAACTAATTTTTATTCTTCCTGTAAACTATTTCTTTCTTATCAGTAATCATTCTCACGCTACTTTTCGTCATCTGAATCGAATATAACGAAATCGAATTCATTTTCACCGTTTTCTTCGGTGTCAATCGACATAGCTAATATATTGTCCACGAATGGAGGATTACAATATGAGGGATTCTCCGTCAAACCAGCCACTTTTTTTTCGACCACCTCAGATCTGCTTCATAACTGGCGATATCGAAGTACTCCTAAAAGACACTTCATGTGAATTTTTTCAGAATTTTTAATTCGAAATGTTAGCCAATGCCTTTTTATTTTTGAATGAGCTTATCTCGGAAACGTAAAGTAACTGAAAAAAATTGTTTTGATATAAAAGTTGTAGTTTACTGTTAGCTTTCAAGCGGATGACTTAAAATAATTTTTACGTTGCAGTATCACTGATTTTCTACTGAAAATAGGGGAAATTATTTTTTTATTCAAAAACAGCCACCTTTTTTAGGCTGAAAAAATTACAGAGTCTTCCAATATGTCTGACGACATCACGAAAAAATCGCCAGAGTGGCACGGATCGAGGTTCCAGGGTGATAAAAAAAATAATACCGACAAAATAAGTTTTTCCACTGGTACCATTCGATGGTACGATCCGTACCATTCTCGCAATTTTTTTGCGATGTCGTCAGACAAATTGAAATACTCTGTCATTCTATCAGCCAAAAAGCTATTTGTAAATTAAAAAAAAAATTCCTGTTTTTCGTAAAAAGTCAGCGTTGTGTGTGTGTGTGTGTGTGTGTGTGTGTGTGTGTGTGTGTGTGTGTGTGTGTGTGTGTGTGTGTGTGTGTGTGTGTGTGTGTGTGTCTAGCACTGAAAAATTCGAACGTTTATAACTCGAGAACGGTTTGAGCTACAGAGCTCCCGTTTTGCGCAGATGTTGATCTACATCAGCTCTCCGTTCGCTGAAATGTTGTCGGAATTGATAGAAAACTACGAATTCTACGGTCTTTGAAATTTTCAAAAAAAGGTCGTCATCGCTCTAACTTCCGCAAACTTCAAGATTTATTATTATTATTATTTTTTTTTAATAAACACAGTATAGTATTTGATCATAACGGAAAAGGCCCAATCTCGAATATATAGACACCCGGCGCAACTTGCCTTGTAGATTCGAACTTTTCTTCGTTAGGAAGGTTGGTATTGAATTTGGGAATAATCCATTGAACGGTTCAAATTTTGCAAATGTTGTAAGGTATTGTGAGTAAATCTGTGCTTTCTTTTTTCGTTCTAGAAAAGTTGCCGAAATTTTATCGTTCAAATGCAAATAGATAAAACGCTGCAAAATGAAATTTGAAAATTGCTTCCTGAAGATGCTCAAGCCTAAATTGAAAACGTGCATCTTGTTTTCTATCAAAAAAGGTGAAACTGTTCGCGATTGAGCGAGCCTCGGCGGTAGCGTGGACACAGCTGGGTCGGAAGTCCTCGCGCCGCCGCTGGCGGCAGCATCGATCGGGATAGCGACGCACGGGCAGCGTGGATCTCGAGCAGCCGGGCGCTCGTTCCCGCTGCCCACACGGGCGGCGCCACCTCCTGGGCACCCTGTAGCTCGGGACCGAGAAGACGCTCCGCGCGCATGCGCGCGGTCCATCTTCATCGATCGCCATGATCGACCAGTTAGTCTGAATCCGAGAGCCACTACGCAAACACGCACCTGGTGATTATCAAAATTCCTTCCGGGTATTTTTGGGCCATCGATTCAACGGTTTTGGCTATCTTGTCCGTGGAACGACGCTTCGTCGCTCTACGTTCTGTTTCGGGTGTACTTTGGGCTTTTTCACGCATAATTTCCAATTTTCCTGGACGGGTTCTTCGCGCTTCGCCGGGTGCACGCGGTCGGCCATATTGGCCGCTCCACGTGAGTGTCGCACACCGGGCCTTGCCACGTCACGCATCGGGCAATTATCGGGCCATCGTCGGGAAATACCACTAGTGTACAATAAAATAAACCGTAGCCTTTATTATTTAACCACGCGTTCTTATTATTTTTCCTTACCACCAAAACCAGATCCCGCAACAAACAGAATCTATTTTTTTTATTCAAAAATAGTCATTGTTTGGCTAAAAAAACTATAGTCTTCCGAAATATCTCATAACATCGTAATAAAATCGCCGGAGCGGTGCGGATTGAGGTGCCAGTAGGAAAAAAATAATTTTGTCTCGTGTAATTTTTTTTATCCTTGAACCTCGATTCGTGCCACTCTGGTGATTTTTCCGCTATATCGTCAAACATATTGGAAGACTCTGTAATTTTTTCAGCCAAAAAAAGATGGCTGTTTTTGAATAAAAAAATAATTTCCCCTTTTTCAGTAAAAAAATCAGTGATACTGGAACGTAAAAATTATTTCAAGTCATCCACTTGAAAGCTAACAGTAAACTACAACTTTTATGTCGAAACAATTTTTTTCAGTTACTTTACGTTTCCGAGATAAATTCATTCAAACATAAAAAGGCATTGGCTAAAATTGCAAATTAAAAATTCTGAAAAAATTTACATAGAGTGTCTTTTAGGAGTACTTCGATATCGCCAGTTGTGAAGCAGATCTGAGATGGTCGAAAAAAAGTGGCCGGTTTGGCGGAGAATCCCTCATATGTACTATCGACGACTTGATTTCTGCTAGAAATAAATAGCCAAGAAATCTTCATGTCTCGGGTACAGAACTTTCCATTAGTTCAAACGATTTCCGCGATGGTAAATACATATCATGGTTTGATTAAAAAATAAAGCGGAAGAGATTTGTACGTGCCACGCGAAATAATAAATATCCAAAAAAAGGCTGAAAAATCCGGAACCTTGGAATAATTAATAGAATCTTATTCGTTGAAACAATGATATTTGGTACTTTTTCAGAAAAAAAAAATATTACTATAAAATGTTACGAAAGACTTTTGAGAAAAAATGAAAAAAAAACACAATGAAAATGGCTAAAAAATCGAACAATATCACATAAAATACACTACCGCTCAAAAGTTTGGAAACACTTGTCCAAATTTCTTTCCGCACTCTAAGTTAGATAACTCTGCCGAAAAAAAATATATTCAAATTTCCGAAGCGGGGTTTTGAAAAAGATAAATTAGGCTTTGATTTGCCGCATTTTAATATATATGTAGAATCGTGAGTATCTGGATTTGGAGCTTCGGCTCCAGTTCCTTTCCGCCGCGGCATTTTCGATTAATAATAACGAATAATAAATTGATTTACTTTCGAATAAACTCTTTATTTTAAGTTTCAAGTAAAAGCCGCCCTTTTGATCAAATTAAATTATTTTAAGACACGTAACACGTCCGCCTCCTTTTCCTTTTCTTTCTCTTCTGTTCTTCTTTCTTTATTATTTCCATGGCAACGAACTTTTCAGAAGAAACAGATACACATCTCCTACACGGCCTTCCTGACCATTCACACGTCCTCGTGTGATAAGGGAGTAGATGTGTCTTCTTCTGCTTCTTCTTCAGTATCTGAAAACGTAGGGTGATGTGTTTGGATCAGAAGGCGTTCGGCCTTTCCTGATTAGTCATTTTTATATGATTATTTTCGTTACACATGATATTTTGCCACTCAGGCTATTTTTATAAACTTTTTTTTTTTTTTTTTTTTTTGTTTTAAACCACTCAGGTTATTGTACTCTTCAAGTTGTTTTACCACACAGGTTAACACACAGGTTATTTAGCTGCTTTCTCGCCACTCAGGCTATCCTGTCACACAGACATATTTTTGTTTATTTTTGTTATTATTATTATTATTATTACTCTTTTTTTTTTTTTTTTTACCTTCTTGATCAAGTTCGCTGGGAATATGCGATGTGGGAAATGGGCGTAAACGCTCTCGAGCGTACTTGTACGTACGGTTCGAGTTAAGACTTTTGAGTTCGTACCTATCACCGTCTAGCACATTGGTTATTATGAATGGTCCTTTGAATTTGGGATCCAATTTGGTTTGGTTTCGTTCATGATTCTCAATTAAAACGTATTCAGCTCTTGTGAATTTTGTTACTTTCGCTTTGTTTTTATCGAATTGCGTTTTGTTTGTTTTTGCATTTTTTTCTATAGAACAGATCGCTTGTTCTCTAATTTCTTCAATGTTTACTGCTGTTTCGTTTTCGTTTGGTACCATTAGTTTGAGTGGTCTCGCTACTCGACCAATAAGTAATTCCAAGGGGCTTGCTTTGGTTACTCTGTTTTTCGTTGTGTTAATTACTAATTGTACTTCATCGATTGCACTCTGCCAAGATTTTTCGCGATTGATTTCGACTGCTGATAGCATATTTTTGAGTGTGCTCATGATTCTTTCTACTTGCCCGTTAGCACGAGAAGAGCCAGTGGCTATTAGGTGTAGGTTTATCTTATGATTGCTACAAAAATCGCGAAAGTCTTTATTTGAGAAGCATCTACCTTGGTCAGCAATTATTCTGGTGGGAACTCCGAAGGTCGTGATACAGGAGTGTAAAGCTTTTACAGCGTTAGTTGCGTCAATATGCGTGGAGTGACGTAGAAGGGTAAATTTTGTGAATGCATCAATCATTACAAATACGTATTCTTTTGTGGCATTTTTTCCGCTCAGTTTTCCGGTGACATCGATATGGAGAGTGTGCCATGGAATACTGATTTTTGGGATGGGATGCAGTTCTATTTGTTGCTTCCCTGAATTTGGTTTTGATATTTTGCAAGTGTAACAATTTTCGACAAATTTTCTGATATATTTAGACATATGAGGGAACCAATAATGTTGGTATGCTTTTTCTAACGTTTTCTCCCATCCTAGATGTATGATTGCTTCGTGTATGTGATTTATTACTGACCACCGGAAAGCTTTGGGGATTATAGGGAGCCATGTTTCTTGATTATTTCGTTGGATTTTTCTGTGAAGAATGTTCGATTTCAATTGGTATGTGGGGTCTATTTCTGTTTGTGATTCGTTAATTTTTAACTTTTCTATGATATTTTTCAGTTCAGAGTCGCGATTTTGTTCAACTTCGAGCCAATTTGGGGATATTTCTGTCAAATTGACACGTTTTTCTTCGTATTTTTGATTAGTAGGTGTTTCTTTTGTGGTATTTGTTTCGCTCTCCTCTATTGTCGGTAAGTTATTCCTTGAGAAGAAATCGGCATGTGCCATGCTTTTTCCTTCTTTGTAAACTATATCGAAATCGAAAGCTTGCAAAAAGGCCCACCATCTGTGTACTCGAGGTGTTAGATCGAGTTTTGTTTTGGAAGATTTTAATGAGTTGCAATCCGTTACTACAATAAATTTTCGTCCGTGTAGATAATGACGAAAATGTTTTACTGCATTAACCACGGCCAAGGTTTCCAACTCGTATGAATGGTATTTTGATTCTACTTTGGTTGTTCTTTTACTGTAGTATTCGACTGGGTGAGGCTTTTTGTCAACTTTTTGTATCAATATCGCACCATATCCTTCTGAACTTGCATCTGTGTGAAGTTCTATCGGGTAATTTGGATCGAAAATCATTAGAATTGGAGTACTCGTAAGTTGCGATATGATTTCTTGTCTTATGTTCTCGTGCTCCGGTTTCCAATTTATTTTGTTTTTATCTGAGATGAGGCGATGCAAAGGAGCTACTTTTTCGGAAAATTTGTGAATGAATTGCCGAAAATATGAAGCTAGTCCAAGAAATTGTCGTAATTGAGTTGTTGTTTTGGGAGGAGGTAAATTCTTCAATGCGACAATTTTGCGAGGGTTTGGTTTGAGTTCACCATTTGATATTTCATATCCCAAAAATTGTACCTTGTTCTTTATGAAAGAACATTTTTTGAAGTTGAAGGAGAAACCTGCTTCGCTTAAAGTTTTTAGAACTATTTCTAGTCTGATCAGTCCTTCTTTTATGTTTGCGGATGGTATAATTATGTCATCCATGTATGCGATAGCAAAAGAGAATGCTAATTCGCCTAAGGCTGTATTTATGCAGCGTTGATACACTGCAGGAGCGTTTCTTAGTCCAAAGGGAACGGTAAGATATTCAAAGTGACCGTCTGGGGTAATGAAGGCTGTTTGTTCTATCGAATTTGAGTGAATTGGGATTTGGTGAAATCCACAAGCCATGTCGAGACATGAAAAATATTTTGCACCTGTTAACCGTTGGATTTGATCGCTAATTAACGGTAGAGGATAGCGGTCGGGGACGGTATTTGAGTTCAGTTCGCGATAATCTACACACATGCGATCAGATCCGTCTTGTTTTTTTACTAACAATATTGGACTTGCAAATGGTGAAGTGCTGGGCCTAATTATACCGGCAGACAATAATTCATCGCATTTATTGCGAACGATTTGTCGTTCTTGAAGGCTCAGGTGGTATGGTCGTCGTTGGACTGTTTTCTCGGGGTTTATTAATTTTATTTCTAAGCAACCAATTTTGACTCTGCCAGTTGGCGTTCCTTCGATAAAAAAAGGTGCAAATTTTGTTAATAATTCAATGAGTTGTGGTTTCTCTGTGTGTGTTATATCTGTATTGAGGTTATCGAAGGAGCTCACTGTTTTTCCTACTTCACACAGGTTTGTAAAACAAATTTTTTTGACAGTGAGTCCATTGGGACTTGGTTCGACTGAGAATCCTTGGGATATGAGATCTCGACCAATCAAAATACTGTTGTTGAGTAGTTCATCAGGTAAAACATGGAACAAAAGTTCGATGAAGTGATTTGACAGATTAACGAGTGATAAAATTTGCAAATTGCAAATTACTTCTGAATTACCAATACCCAACAGAGTAACGAAATTATCTTTTCGCTTTCCTTGGAATTTGTTTGCTAAACTTTCTGTAATTAGAGAACATTCAGCTCCGGAATCGAAACAAAATGAATATTGCTCACCGGATTGTGTCAAGGTTCCGGTGATAGGTCTCATACTACAAAAATTAACTCGTCGTTCGATTCGTTTTGGTGTTTCGGTGTTTGAACATTTTGAAGCCGTGTGACCCATCATTCCACACTTAAAACAGGTGATTGTTGATCCTGATGATGTTATTGTGCTTGATGGTTTGGTCGTGTCTTCTCTGTTCGATACGTTCGTGTTAGGTTTAGGCGTATTGTTCCAGCATTCTGATGTAATATGGCCCATTTTTCCGCAAATGTAGCATTTTTTTGATGTTTTCGGGCGCTTCCACATTTTCGATGATTCATCGTTTTCAATTAAGGGTCGTTTCCGATAAGAGAATGCCATTAATTCTCGTTGCATTCTATTTCTTGTGGAAATTTCTTCTGTAAAAACTACACGTTGTAATCTGGGCTCGAATTTTGTAATGTGGCTCAGGACAGTAGCGACAGCGATGTTTTCTGTAGTTAAATTTTGCCAATTCATTAGTAATGAGGATATGAGGTTGCTTGCGAATGCTGCAAGACATTCTTCCTCAGTTGGTTTGGTGTTCAAAATTCGAATCAAAGTTGCAGTCGTTGTTTCTACAGAGTCGTAGCGGGAGAGAAAAATTTCTCGAAATTGTGGCCAATCCATATTTGGAAAGGATATTTGAGATAGCCATGTTGCAGCTGATCCTTTTAGAGCCTTACTCAAGGCGATGAGTAATTCGCTTCCGGTTAATGAGCGTTCGGCAAGACACATGTCAACTGTCGATGACCAGGCTTTCGCGTCGAAATTTTTATCGTCGGGGTTAAATTTTGGGAGAGAAATTACGTCGGGTTTTGAATTGACGGGAGTTCGCAACGTGTTTACGATTTGAGTCATATTTTGTGTGTGTGATTGAAATATTTCGCGCCAAATTGAATCGCTGGTTATATTGTCCACACTATTCACTGTATCCTGGGCTTGAGCGGATCCCACTTCTGATGTAGAATCGTGAGTATCTGGATTTGGAGCTTCGGCTCCAGTTCCTTTCCGCCGCGGCATTTTCGATTAATAATAACGAATAATAAATTGATTTACTTTCGAATAAACTCTTTATTTTAAGTTTCAAGTAAAAGCCGCCCTTTTGATCAAATTAAATTATTTTAAGACACGTAACACGTCCGCCTCCTTTTCCTTTTCTTTCTCTTCTGTTCTTCTTTCTTTATTATTTCCATGGCAACGAACTTTTCAGAAGAAACAGATACACATCTCCTACATATATATATATTTTTTTTTTCGTCCCGGTATGGTCTTAGGTTTGTGGTCGTTTTTCGGTTGTTTTTCGACCCACGCGAATCGCGCGCACAATTGAAGGAAACGTAACTTTTTTTTTTCACCATGAAAAATTCAATAAGGACGGCAGAATCTCCATCTTTGTTTTTGGAAAAAAATGTTGCGATTTTTTTTTCGCAAAGTTATCGTATTTTTCGCTAAAAATAATACATTTTGAAAAATTTAAAATAACACAAGATCCATATGGATCAAGAAAAAATGGTAAGGATACAAAAACTTGCGGATTTTTCTGATAAAACATCTGGAATTTTTTCAGAATTTTTCAGGGAAACTTTTTTTTTTGAGCATTTTTTCTTCATATATCACGAGCGTAAATTTTTTTTTCCTTCGATAAAATGTTTGAAGTCACTCACCGCGTTTAAACAAGTTTTTCATCGAAAAAACCGCCTCGATCGAGCTCGATCGGAAAATCAGAAAGGCGCCAAAAAGGCGGTTTTTTCGATGGAAAACTTGTTTGAACGCGGTGAGTGCCTTCAAACATTCTATCAAGAGAAAACAAAAATTTTCATTCGTGATCTATGAAAAAAAAACACTCAAAAAAAAAAAGTATCCCCGGAAAATTCTGAAAAAATTCCAGACGTTTTATTAGAAAAATCCGCAACTTTTTGTATTCTTACCATTTTTTCTTTATCCATATGGTTGTTGTGTTATTTTGAATTTTTCAAAATATATCGTTTTAAGCGAAAAATACGATAACTGCGAAAAAAATCGCAAAAATTTTTTCCAAAAACAAAAATGGAGATTCTACCGTCCTTTTTAAGTTTTTCAAGGTGAAAAAAAATAAATTACATTTCCTTCAATTGTGCGCCTGATTCGTGAGGGTCGAAAAAAGACCGAAAAACGATCACAAACCAAAGACCATACCGGGGCGAAAAAAATTATTGAAATGCGGCAAATCAAAGCCTGATTTATTCTTTTTAAAACCCCGCTTCGGAAATTTGAATCTTTCTTTTTGGCAGAGTTATCTAACTTTAAATGCGGAAAGAAATTTGGACAAGTGTATCCAAACTTTTGAGCGGTAGTGTATGTCGATTTAATTTGTTTAAACAATCAACGACACGTAAAATCTCTATATATAAAAGAGTCGCGTGACTGACTGACTGACTGACTGACAGACAACGCACAGCCTAAACCAATGAAGTTAGGATCGTGAAATTTGTCACGGTTACTCCTCTCGCATCGTAGACGCTCACTAAGAACGGATTTTGTTCGTTCTCTATCCAAAAAAAAATTATCGAAATTTTTTTTTTTTTTAATTTTTTTATTTTTTTTTTATTTTTTTTTTCAATTTTTTTTTCTATACTCTTTTACCTCAATAAACGTTCACCGAGAACGGATTTTGTTCGTTCTCCACCAAAAAAAAAATGAAAAAAAAAATTTATCAAAATTTTTTTTTTTCATCATCTCTATATATAAAAGAGTCGCGTGACTGACTGACTGACTGACTGACAGACAACGCACAGCCTAAACCAATGAAGTTAGGATCGTGAAATTTGTCACGGTTACTCCTCTCGCATCGTAGACGCTCACTAAGAACGGATTTTGTTCGTTCTCTATCCAAAAAAAAATTATCGAAATTTTTTTTTTTTTAATTTTTTTATTTTTTTTTATTTTTTTTTTCAATTTTTTTTTCTATACTCTTTAACCTCAATAAACGTTCACCGAGAACGGATTTTGTTCGTTCTCCACCAAAAAAAAATGAAAAAAAAAATTTATCAAAATTTTTTTTTTTCATCATTATACATATAACTATTGCGTGATTGACTGACTAACTGACTGAGTGAGTGACTGATTGATTGACAGACAACGCACACTCTAAACTACTTAAGATAGGATCGTGAAATTTGTCACGGTTATGAAATTTGTCACAGATACTTCTCTCCCATCGTAGACGCTCACTAAGAAAGGATTTCGTTCGTTCTTTATCGAAAAAAAAATGTTCGCAATTTTTTTTCCGACTGTTGCGTGACTGACTCACTGACTGACACACAAAAGAAAAGACTGGCTGACTGGAAGGACTGGCTGGCACCATGATCCTATCTTCAGTGGTTTAGGGTGTTCGTTGTCAATCAGTCAGTCAGTCAAATTTCCAAATTTGATCATATAGACTCCAATGAAAAAATCATTTTCATTGGGGTCCCAGTGTCATTGGAGACCATTGTGTGCCCAGCGAAGCGGGCGTACCCAAGGCTAGTTATTCATATGTGACCGTAGGACGCGTATTTAACCGGTAAAAATCGAAAAGAACCGGTCGATTGCTGACAAAACTAAATTAAAACGCCGAATGCAGCCGCGCGGACGGCGACCTTCAATCGCTGCAGCAACCACTTTCTCCACTGTTTGGAAAATGCAGCAGTGGTTTTTCTCACACAGAAATTGATAACCTTTCGGATGAGCTTGGGTTTTTTGAGGAGATCGATCATACTAGATACCTAGATACGAGGCGTCGCTTATCATGCTGCTGCCACTGATTAGACCAATCAGGGGGGCTTGCAGCACTGCATTATCGTATAGTCCTATCACTCCCCTATTTCGAGGAACAAATAAAAATTGGGAGTCTTATCATACTAGAAACCAGATTTTTTAATAATTTTTTTTTTTTTTTTTTTATGTCGCCGCCAGGTTTTTTGCATTGCAGCATCGCCATTTCGTGTTCCCCCATTAATGACGTGACTAATTATATATATCTCATCCGGTAGTCTTATCGAACTAGGTTTAGTGTCGTGGGCTCTTAGACTAGTACGACCTTTCGCTTCCGCTATCGAGAATACCATGAATTGTTTCGCCTAGAATACGAACTTTGACAGGGATTCTTATAGCTTTTTTGGGTTCGCTTAGCCCATTTTTGGGTCGATAGATTCTACGTTCGTGTGTCTCGCGAACGATTGTCGACGAGGCTCCCGCTGGAAGCCAGTTTCGATATTCTTCGGCTTCGGTAAAATCCCCGTGCGTGTCATTAACCATGGTTGTGAGATTTGATGGTGTTAATATAGCTGAGAATTGAGTAAGTTCCTCATTATTTTGGTCCAAGGTAACTTGCTCCCTTTTTTCGTATTCGTAGTTAAACTCGTCTGATTCTTCTTCGGATTCGATTAGCAGTGGTAATTCAGACGGGGTATCTGTTTTCCCTACGTCCTCGGGTTGAGCGGTTACTGGACGTAACGATTTCTCCTGGTCAACGTTGACTAGTTCGTGTGCCGTCAATTTTTCGCCCTCGTTAACGCCCTTGCTAACAGAAACAGGAGGTTCCATTACTGTCGGGCCTCGTCGTTTCCCTGAAATTTTGTGCAGTCCTTGTTCACGTGACCTACTTCGCGACAGATATGGCATATGTCCTGCCTTTCGGCAGTACAAGAGCGAGACATATGACCTTTTCCACCGCAATTATAGCTAAACATTTTGCTGGGGTCTTGTGTAATTTTTGGTCGTGTACCGGACGGTTGGGATGCAGCATTTGCTCCTTTATTATTCTTATTGTGTTGTGCTAAGTTCTGCTCGAGTCGTTGTTTTGCCAGGGTTTTCGAGGACTCAGGCGTTTTGTGCTGCCTCCCTTTCCCTGTACCATTTCGTTGTATCATATCGAGGTTTGGAGTTTCATCCTCGCTTGTATCGTTTAGGTCTTGTTGATTTTCATCGGAGCTCCCTGTATCATCTTGGAGCATTCGTAATTCTGTTTTGTTCGACCTGAGCCGCGATTTCTTTTGAACTTCCACCGAACGCTGGTATAGGTAGTTGCGCTCGTTCATGTAGTGTAACAGGTCCTCGTAGTTTTTTATCGGCAAATTCAATATTTCAAACGTTAGCCGTGGGCTGAATTTAGTAAGGATTTGTTTTAGTTGCTCCCGGAATCGAGGGGGGCGGCTCATTCTTTCATAAATAAGTCTTGCTCTACACGTGAATTCAGCAAACGTTTCCCCTTTGTTTAATTCCAAATCGCGGGCTTCGACAAGGAGAACGCAGTCGTCCTTGCGGACGCCCCATTGGAAGCGGAAAGCCTCAGTGAAATCTTTCTAGGTTCGCCAATTTTGCCGATTCAATAGGTACCAAGCTCGGTACGGGCCCTCGAAAATGCTCGATAGATAGGGTAGAAACGAGTCTTAGCATATTCCACTTGCGTGCAGTTGATCTTTAAGGAGGAGTAAAAATTGTTCGGGGTCTTTTTTCGTTGTTGGGAATGATATTTTCCAGCTGTTAACAACTCGACCGATCTTGATTGTTGCGTCGTTTTCTCGTTGGGGTGTATGAGTTAATGACTCGTGATCCCGGTTTCTATTCCAGCGGAAAGGAGTATTTTCTCGTTCCGTGTGGGAATTTCGATGTTGGTCGGATTCGGTATTTTCACCTACGTCGCTGGAATCACTACTTGACCGGTACAGTATTCCCGTTCTTGTCGTTCTTGAGTATCTGTTGTTTCGTACGCTAGCTGGTGGATTGGAGTAGCTTGGCGTTACGTTTGTTTGCGGGAACAGTTGACGATAAACGTCATCAGAAACGTAATTATTTTCGATTATCGGGGTGCCATCGGGGGCATAGCGAGTAATTGTCACTTTTATTGGACGGTCTAGCGTAGGTCTCGACTGTATTCCACCTCTTTGTACCGATAACCCCCTCCCCTCAGGTTGCGTAAATTCTTCCCCTCGATTATTTCTATCGTATAGAATTGGGTCATCCGATAGAATAACATGTCTATTCCCGATACCACGTGTCAAAATGTTTTCGCGTGCGTTTCCGTGAGTTGTTGGGACGTGTGCGAATTCGCGGTTGTTTTGACCATCGTTACGTAAACGAGAGTTTTAACGGTCGTGTATTCTGGCGTATCTTACGTCGGGATTGGTATTTCTTTCCAGCGGTACGAAAGCGCTCGAGGAATTTAAGAATCTGTCGTGTAGGAATATCGGAGCGGTGTGGTTTTCCCGGTTCACTGTTGTTGGGTGATTCTCTGTCGGTCTTGTATCGTCGTCTCCTCCGCTGTCTCGTCTATTGTTTGAGTCAAGTGCATTTTCCATTTCAAGGTCAGCGCTCGGGCTCAATCATTGCAAGAGATTTTCGATTTTTGTATCTTTTATTTCGACCTGCTTTAGCCTATTTTCTAGTAGCCCTAATTTTTGAGTGACCAGTAGTAACGTATTTTCCAGTGATGTTGCTCCGAAACCTGTGCCTGGGACCGGGGTGTTTCCCCGCGAACCCCTTCCCCTGCCCATCATCGGTGTAGGCGCTCTGGTAGGCAATGCAGACACCGTGAAAGCAATATTTTTTCGTATTGCGCCTGTTTGTGGGTCGAGTGATCTCGTTATTGGTGGGCCATTTCCCGTCGTTTCAGCGTGGTTAATATCTTGGTTAATATTTCTTTCTACAAGGTCTTCCCTGTCGGGGAGTACGAGGTGTGTGTCGTTGTTTTGATTTTCTACATTATGTTCGTCCGATGACACGGTCGGGTTGTCGCGATTCGTTTTCGCGGACGATCGGGTTTTCATTTGTTTCGGTGTTTTTAACATTGGGGTGAATAATTATTGGAGTCGGGCTCCGACTTTTTTTTTTTTTAAAGGTGATTAGTATATAATCCTATCTTGCCTTATTTATTAGTGGCGTAGAGTGAGAGCGTTGTCGGTAATCCTAACGCCAATTGAAATGGGACAGAAGATATTTCAAGCTCTGTTATTCATGCGTGACGGTTAAATATGATAATGTTCCGAATGAGAGTAAATGAGCTCGCGGCAGAAAAACTTTATCACCTTGCCGCTTGACAGGCGATGGTCTTACATGAAATAACGACTCGCAATAATTGGACATTCGATTTCACAAATAATAACTAAACCCTATCGAATTAATTGACAAATTTTGGAGTAATATTTGACGATAGATTTTCGATAATATAATGATATAGAATGTTAACTAATAAATAATTCACGCTACGGTATTACAATCTCTTATGCAAAGACGTGATGCAGAGACGACAGTTAGATTTTCTTTTCGTGGAGTTGGATCATCCCGCGAAGATGCGATACAAATGACTCCAAACTCGCTGATTAAGTTACATTAACGGAAATGAATGCAAAAAAAAAATTTAATTTTCCGATTCTGCCCCACGTTGGGCGCCAAATGAGACAGGCTTTTTCCTAACACCTACCGAGGCCGTGGTAGGGCTCTTTTATTTGTGTTGGGCGCCAGTTAATTCCTATTAACGATTTATATAATAATAAGGAGCACAAGAGTGGGCTCGGTCGGAAGACCACCTGGATTTGAGGTCGCAAGGACAACATGGAATCGTACTCGCAAGAGAGTGGAAATAAAAGGGCTGACTCACGTGACAGAAGACTCCGACAATCGTCACCCGTGCACAATTGATAATTTTATTCCATTACAAGCTTTTTTTACAATCGAAAATATTACAATAATACGAAATTTGTTTCACGGGACGACTCTAAGGCTTGAAGGGCCGACCGAAGACTGTTGATTTCCGATTTCTCGAGTCCTCTTCTCCAGCTGTCGAGGGAGGGGATAGCCGGCCGAGATTCAGTGGTCGGGGCGTAGCATGCTGCCTTATGTTATAAATTATTATAATAATAACTAATAAATAACTAATAAATAACTAATACTAAGGGATGATTGTCACGTAGGACGTGAGGGGGAAACGGTGGAGCGCGAATGGGTCGAGGAGCCTTAACTCCTGTGTCAACGCTGACCGCGTGGCGAAGGTTTATATCGCTTTTACAAGAAAGTGGCGAATAATCGCGTTAATGCGGATTATTGCGCTTAATACACGCGTCTTATACGCGTCTTACAACAATCGTTAAACGTGACTCGATATAATATCAAAATTATGCGCGTTACAAAAAATCTGAGAAATTTGGCTTTGAAAACTAGCCAAAAATTCCCTCCCGGGGAAAAAAGCTTGGACAAGTACATTTGTCGGTGATCCCCATTTCCAATTGTTTTCACAGAAAAATCTAATTCCCCCTTGAAAAAAATTGGAAACGCCAACAAAATAAAGAATTTAAGAAAACCCCCAAAAAAAAATTCAACAAGATTGAGAAAAATGCAAGAAATGCGAGAATGGTAGAAAAAAATTAATGGTATTCGCTCAGCATAAAATATTCTGATATCTATAAAAGGACAAGTATTCCCTGTCTGAAAATCATGTTGATGTTCGAAAATCAATCAACGAGAAAAAAAGAAAATCTTCCAAAAAGACACGTCTCAAAAAAAGGAACCCCTAAATACAAAATGGCGAATCGACAGAAAAACTTCATAAAAAAATACAAAACTAAAGTTTGCCATCATATGTTGAGCGTATGCGCACAGAGTACTTGGCCGGCCCGAAATTTTGAATTAAAGTGCTCAGCTGGGTTAATCTTGGCATAACGAAATTATTTGGTTTCAGAAATCTTCTTAGAAAAGACACGCGAAAGCTTGGTGAAAATCTCGAGTCAATCAAGGTTCTCTCCTAAAACGATTTATATTTCAAGCTAGTAATACAAAAAATTGCTAGAAGTGCAATTTTTATCGACGCATTACGGGTCATTTGATATAATATTTAGCTCCACCTTAATTAGTGATCAGTTTTTATTTTTCTACGAATCCATACTTGTGTAAGATATTGCGCAAATGATTTAATTAATTAATTGTATATTAAATTGAGAGAAAACTTTGAATTTGTACTAATTTATTTGAATGTATAACGTTCAGTGACATTTGTGTAACGCTTATCATTTTTCTCATGAATACAACCAAGTTGTTCTACCTATCTATAAATAGCGGAAGCTAATACACAAAATTTCGGGCCGGCCAAGTACTCTGTGCGCATACGCTCAACATATGATGGCAAACTTTAGTTTTGTATTTTTTTATGAAGTTTTTCTGTCGATTCGCCATTTTGTATTTAGGGGTTCCTTTTTTTGAGACGTGTCTTTTTGGAAGATTTTCTTTTTTTCTCGTTGATTGATTTTCGAACATCAACATGATTTTCAGACAGGGAATACTTGTCCTTTTATAGATATCAGAATATTTTATGCTGAGCGAATACCATTAATTTTTTTCTACCATTCTCGCATTTCTTGCATTTTTCTCAATCTTGTTGAATTTTTTTTTGGGGGTTTTCTTAAATTCTTTATTTTGTTGGCGTTTCCAATTTTTTTCAAGGGGGAATTAGATTTTTCTGTGAAAACAATTGGAAATGGGGATCACCGACAAATGTACTTGTCCAAGCTTTTTTCCCCGGGAGGGGATTTTTGGCTAGGATATCACTTATTTTTTCTGATTGAAAGTCTCCAATTTTTTCAGTCCGGTGGGAATAATTTGCTGATTTTTCCCTAAAAGTGTACTCTGTGGAGCTCATTCGAAGCCAAGAATCATGTCTCTATCTCAATTTTTCACCGAGATATGATTTTGGCCCATTTCCATGATTTTTGCTCGAAAACGACGATTTTTCATAAATTTTCAAACGTAAATCGCTCTTCTCCGAGCAGCGACGGTAAAATCATGTTTTTTGTCCACATGGTTTGTTAAGCTGGAAGGAAACGTCAACGCACGCCATAATCTTAATTTTTCTTGGGAATTGTATTTTTACATTTTCACTATCAGCTTAGAAAAAAACGACATTTTTACATGACTTGGGAGCGAAGATTTTATTTAGTTGGGTTTATGGGAATAAATTGCTGATTTTTTCCCCAAAAATATACTCTGTGGAGCTCAATTTAAGTCCAGAATCATGTCTATATCTCGATTTTCCACCGAAATATGAATTTTTGCCCATTACCATGATTTTTGCTTGAAAATGACGATTTTTCATCAATTTTCAAACGAAAATCGCTCTTCTCCGAGTGAAAATAGTATAAATTTTGATTTTTTTTCAAGCCACATAATTTGTTGAGCTGAGAGGAAACGTGAACGCGTGCTATAATCTTGATTTTGCTCGAAAATGGTATTATTGCCTTTTCACTATCAGCTTACAAAAAAACGACATTTTTACATCACTTAGAAGCGAAGAATCTATTTGTTTGGTTTCATGAACATAGAATGCTGATTTTTTCCCTAGAAGGACACTATTTGGACCTTAATCCAAGCCCAGAATTATGTCCCTATCTCAATTTTTTATCGAGATATCATTTTTTGCCCATTACCATGATTTTTGCTTGAAAAAGACGATTTTTCGACAATTTTCAAACGAAAATCGCGCTTCTCCGAGTGAAAATCGTATAAATTATGATTTTTTTCCAGCCACTCGGTTGGATACGCTAAAACAAAGAGGAAACACGTGCCAAAGTCTCAGTTCATCGCGAGAATTCAATTTTCGACTTTTGTCCACGAGTAAAAAAAATCAACATTTGAACATGAAGTTGTAGCGAAGAAGTTTCCATCTCGGCTCCATGAGAATAGAATGCTGATATTTCCCCAGCAACTAGACTCTGTGGAGCTCAATTTTAGCCCAGAATCATGTCTCTATCTCGATTTTTCACCGAGATATGATTTTTTTTCCCATTACCAAGATTTTTGCTTGAAAATGACGATTTTTCATCAATTTTCAAACGAAAATCGCTCTTCTCCAAGCGAAAATGGTGAAATCATGATTTTTCTCCCAGCCACTCGGTTTGATATGCTGAAACAAAAAGGGAACACGTGCCAAAGTCTCAATTTATCGCGAGAATTAAATTTTCGACTTTTGACCACGAGTTGGAAAAAATCAATATTTTAGCATGAAGTTCTAGTGAAGAATTTTTTTCCTTGGCTCCATGAGAATTTTGGCAGAAAGGAACAAATGTACAATTTTTTCTTGTGGCCCAGCAACATGATTTTTATGTCACTGAGCTCTCGCAGCGACAAGATTTTTATGTCACTGAGCCCTCGCAGCGACAAGATTTTTATGTCACTGAGCCTTCGCAGCGACAAGATTTTTATGTCACTGAGCCCTCGCAGCAACAAGATTTTGATTTGCCTTAGCGACAAGATTTTCATGTTGCTCAGCGATAAGATTTTCATGTCGCTCAGCGACAAGATTTTTATGTCACTGAGCCTTCGCCAAGATTTTCATGTCACTGAGCCCTCGCAGCGACAAGATTTTCATTTGCCTCAGCAAGAAGATTTTCATTTGTCTTAGCGACAAGATTTTTGTTTCGCTGAGAGATATTATTGCTCAGCGATTAATCTTCATCTGGCTCAGCGACAAGATCTTGATGTCACTGAGAGTTATCCGGAGCTATTAGATAACTTGCAGCGACAAAATTGTCATGCGCCTCTGCGACAAGATTTTTATGTGGCTCGAATCAGCGACAAGATTTTTTTACATCGCTGAGAATTATTATGTATAAGTCATGCTGTAAATGAATAAAATGGTGGGAGTAGGAAAGGGTCAAAAGATGTGGAGCAGATTCATTCATGAAGCATATTCTCTCGTCATCGGAGCATGTCGGTTATATGGCAGTTGAAAATTCGGAAGTGTGAGGTTATGACGAGCTGTCAAAGCTGTATCACAGCATTCGTTCAGACTCGGTAACGAAAAACCAGCAACACATTCTTCTCCCATAACCTTGCATCCTCAAAAAAATAAATGGTTAGCCAACGTTCGTTGTTTGACAAGGAACAATTGTAACAGTTATTTTCTCGAAAATATCAAGGGCGGAAAAGAAAAATATGAACTTATTTCAGCTATCTCTCTCTCTCACACTCACGTCAAAATGGCCCTTTGAAATATCAGCTGACATTTTTCGCTCGCTCGTCTGCACTGTCGTGTGCACACGACGGATCCATTGGAATCATCGCAGCCTCGACCAATCAGGAATTTCGCAGCCCGGGATTGGCTAACATGGGCGCACAGACCCCTTTGAATGTGTTGTCGGGCGGCCATATACAGACACGTCAAATCCTTCGATGTAGCGTGGTTCTGACGCAGGCTGAGATAGGACTAAGCCCGTGCAAAGTTTTTTCTCAGCAATTACTTAATCAATCGTATCGAATTTCGGCTCTATCGAAAGGGTATCGCGTAATTAGTCTCCATGTCAATTTTCAGGTCGCTAGACGAGTCCTGGGCTTTACAGTTAGCTGAAATGTCATCGAAATTTTTTTCCCACCACCGCGAATCGTTTTACTACGAGAAAGTATAGACTCGGCGAGCGCTCGGGACAAGCAGACGACGCACAGCTGTTTTCAAATGTACTTGTCCCGAGACTCTGCCGAGTCTCTTGATGCGTGCGTCTGCCAAGACGGTCGCGTAAGCTCTCTCTTCATCGATCGTCCCGATCGATCTTCCGCATTGATATTCCGTCAGGGGGAGAATTCCCTGGGTCGATAAGTGGAGTCGACCCAGGGAATTTGGACATCTCTGGTAGGGCTGCGCCCTACCAGAGATGTCCAAAACTCGATAAAAATATATTGCGATACAAATGTATCGCGTAGCGAATTTTTTTGCGATACTCGATACAAAAGTATCGCATCGATGGCGATACTCGATACAAAAGTATCGCGTAGCGGAAAATTTTGCGATACTCGATACAAGAGTAGCGCGTAGCGAAAAATTTTGCGATACTCGATACGAAAGTAGCGCGTAGCAAAAAATTTTGCGATACTCGATACGAAAGTAGCGCGTAGCGAAAAATTTTGCGATACTCGATACAAAACTATCGCGTAGCAGAAAATTTTGCGATACTCGATGCAAGAGTAACGCGTAGCGGGAAATTTCGCGATACTCGATACGAAAGTATCACGTAGCGGAAAATTTTGCGATACTCTATATAAAAATATCGCGTAGCCAAAAATTTTGCGATCCTCAATGCAAAAGGATCTGGTGACAGGAAATTTTGCGATACTCAATCCAAAAGTATGGCGTGGTGGAAAATCCTGCGATATCGTGGGACTAAAATTTTCCCGACACTCCATTTTTTTGAAATCTTTTTTGCGGTACTCGATATCAATGTATCGGAAGGGTAGAACTTTTACGATTTTGAGAGAAAGTGGTAGTTATGTGAAGGTGAAGTTTTTTTCAATTTCGTCAATTTCTCAAGGTGTGTCTGTGTTTGTGTGTGTTTGTGTGTGTGTATGTTCGATGCAAACGTTTATAACTCGAGAACGGTTTGAGCTACAGGGCTCCCGTTTTGCGCAGATGTTGATCTAGACAAGCTCTATATTCTCTGAGAACTTAATCGGAATCACTATAAAAGTACGAATTCTACGGCATAATCGACACATAAGTATCGCGCAGCGATACTTGATTCAAAAGTATCACGGAACGAAAATTTTCGCGATATTCGATGGAAAAGAATCGGCCAGCGGAAATTTTTGCAATACTCGATACAAACGTATCTAGCAGCGATATTTTTCCTGGATATTATGATATGAGTGTCCATGGAATGCACGAATTAAATAACAATACAAGAATAGATAACAACGATATTTCGGGATGTCAAAAAATCGTTTTGTTTATTATGTTGATATTTACATTTCCATGTTTATGTATAGTTACATGTTTTTCAATCAAATCCGACGAAAATAATCACAATTGATGTTATTAAAGTGATTTTTTTTACACTATCATGAGATGATAATTTGTTTTGATTTGGAAGTGGGAATTTTCGTAGAAGTGGCGATAACTCGACCAAAGAAGCAAGGGATGTAATGAAATCAAAATTAATCGTAATCATTACAAGAAAACAATCATAATAGCACTTTAACTAGTAGAGGGTGGCGATAACTCGACCAACAGAGCTTTCAGACATGACGATAAACTCAACCAAGGTTTATAAATGTGGCGACAACTTGACCAATATCTCGCAAAATTCGTATTCAAAAAAAAAATTTGACATTTTTTCTAGAAAGTAAAAAGAAGTACAGACTTTTTTGTTATTTTTTTTTTTTTATTAAAGCTCCTTAAACCTGTACAGGTTTATTTTGGCTACAAGGGAAAAATATACATAAGTATAGAATTAATTATATATAAACATCAAGTTTGGCTCTGTCCTGCAGCAGGAGTTATTAATTCTACATCGGTATTATCGACGTCAGTGGAATTAATTTTATGCAAAGTTTGTTGACGCTCTTAGACGTTAAGCTTACAGTTTTTGAAAAATTGTACAATGCAAGTACACACGGCGGCTGTGGGGGATTTTAACAGCGAGTGTGTGTCTGTGGGGAGGAGTTGGAGTTTGTTGAGGCTATTTGTTAGTGCGTTAGGGTGTCGTATAGCTCGCATTGCCATAGGATATGGTGGAGACTCTCGGGGTTTTTGCCGCATTTGCAGAGATCGTCGTTGATTATTCCTATTCTTTTGAGGGATTCTGCGAGGTTGTAATGGTTCGCTCTGCATCTATTGATAGTGACGATCGTCTCTCTACTTAGGCCCAGATGGTAGAACCAAGGTTTGGGGCGGTTGTTGTAAAACTTTTGGTAGTAAATTTTGCCGGTCAGATCGCCTGCTTTCCTGAGCCTTTCCCTCGTGTTATTAATTGCTGAGCGTTTAAATTTCTCGAAGCAGTCCGTATATGGGATAGGGAGTGAATTTTCCACGGTTGGTATCTCAGTCGCTTCTTTTGCAAGACGGTCAACTTTTTCGTTCCTCGAGACCCCTACATGGGCTGGCACCCAATAGAATTTTACAGTGTTTCTGTTTTTCTGTTTACAGTATGTGGTGAGTTCAAGGTATTTTTTTTTAACGTCTAACATGTACGGGTTGGTTTTAACTGATGACGTTGTGCTACTCAAACTTTGGAGCGCGCTCAAGGAATCGGAAAAAATGTGACAGGGTTGGTCTTTGTATTGTAAGGCGACGTCCATTGCGTCGTTAAGAGCGATGCACTCTGCCGTGAATATCGAGGCTTCTGCATTTATTGATCTTTTTTTCTCGAAATTGAGTTGGGGACAGAAGCAGGCGGCACCCACGGATGGGTGGCCTGGAATTTTGCTTCCGTCGGTGTAGATCGAGAGTGCATCGCTCTGGGTATCACATACCTGAAGGGCGAGTGAACCGTTGTTTGTCTCTTTAATCTCTCTGCCTAAATCGTAGTTGTACGGAGTTGAGGCGATGAGGTTACTGTATTCTTGAGAGTAAATGTTGGGGGAATTATGATTGGCACTGAATTCGTCCATGGGGAACGCTTCTATGCATTGGCGTAAAATTTATTTCTTTTTGTTCTTGTTTTTAAGACTTTTTTTTTGAAATTTTTTGAGTAGACTGGCGAGAGCGGAGTCGTTGCTTGTTAGGGCTCTACTGAGATACATGTTACATAAGAGCGCCGTTCGATCCCAAATGGTTGTGAGCTTGGATTCGGCGAGAAGCATGTTTTTTGGGGTGGATATTCGGTACCCCATTGCTCGCCTAATAGCCATCAGTTGAATTTTTTCGATTTTCTCTATTTTTGCCTTTTGAGTTGGAAGGTAGATAAAGCTAGCGTAGTCGATAAGGGATCGCACGTAGCTCTTGTACAGGGTAATTAGTGTCTCAGGGTCCGCCCCCCACCAGGTCCCGCAGAGAAATTTGACAATGTTGAGGGCTCTATTACTCCTTTGCAAGATTTCGTTGACGTGGGTTTCAAAGGACATTTCATAATCGAAATATATGCCAAGAAAGCGAGCTTCACTACTAGACTTGACGTCGTAGTTCCCCACCTTAATGCTAGTTGCGCCTGGGTTTATATTTTTCTTGTTGAAGTGGACGAGGACAGTCTTTTGGGGTGCCAGCTCGAGACCTAACTCGTACAAGTTATTTTTTACGATCTGGATGGCTTTTTCGATTTTGTTTCGGCTTTTGTTGACGGCCTTGGTGCTGGTGTAGAGAGCGATGTCGTCCGCGAATTGAGAGATTTTGACGCCCTTTGGCAAATCGTTGGCGATATCAGAAACATATAGTAAGTATAAGAGTGGGCTGAGGACTCCGCCTTGCCCGCCCTTTCAAGAGACTCGGCAGAGTCTCGGGACAAGTACATTTGAAAACAGCTGTGCGTCGTCTGCTTGTCCCGAGCGCTCGCCGAGTCTATACTTTCTCGTAGTAAAACGATTCGCGGTGGTGGGAAAAAAAATTTCGATGACATTTCAGCTAACTGTAAAGCCAAGGAGTCGTCTAGCGACCTGAAAATTGACATGGAGACTAATTACGCGATACCCTTTCGATAGAGCCCAAATTCGATACGATTGATTAAGTAATTGCTGAGGAAAAACTTTGCACGGGCTTAGTCCTATCTCAGCCTGCGTCAGAACCACGCTACATCGAAGGATTTGACGTGTCTGTACATGGCCGCCCGCCAACACATTCAAAAGGGTCTCTGCGCCCATGTTAGCCAATCCCGGGCTGCGAAAATCCTGATTGGTCGAGGCTGCGATGATTCCAATGGATCCGTCGTGTGCACAGGACAGTGCAGACGAGCGAGCGAAAAATGTCAGCTGATATTTCGAAGGGCCATTTTGACGTGAATGTGAGAGAGAGAGAGATAGCTGAAATAAATTCACATCTTTCTTTTCCGCCCTTGATATTTTCGAGAAAATAACTGTTACAATTGTTCCTTGTCGAACAACGAACGTTGGTTAACCATTTATTTTCTTGAGGATGCAAGGTTATGGGAGAAGAATGTGTTGCTGGTTTTTCGTTACCGAGTCTGAACGAATGCTGTGATACAGCTTTGACAGCTCGTCATAACCTCACAATTTCGAATTTTCAACTGTTATATTACCGACATGCTCCGATGACGAGAGAATATGCTTCATGAATGAATATGCTCCACATCTTTTGACCCTTTCCTACTCCCACCATTTTATTCATTTACAGCATGACTTATACATAATAATTCTCAGCGATATAAAAAAATCTTGTCGCTGATTCGAGCCACATAAAAATCTTGTCGCAGAGGGGCATGAAAATCTTGTCGCTGCAAGTTATCTAATAGCTCCGGATAACTCTCAGTGACATCAAGATCTTGTCGCTGAGCCACATGAAGATTAATCGCTGAGCAATAATATCTCTCAGCGAAACAAAAATCTTGTCGCTAAGACCAATGAAAACCAGCCAAAAATCCCCTCCCGGGGAAAAAAGCTTGGACAAGTACATTTGATGGTGATTCCCATTTCCATTTGTTTTCACAGAAAAATCCAATCCCCCCTTGAAAAAAATTGGAAACGCCAACAAAATAAAGAATTTAAGAAAACCCAAAAAAAAAAAAATTCAAGAAGATTGAGAAAAATGCAAGGAATGCGAGAATAGTGGAAAACAATTAATGGTATTCGCTCAGCATAAAAAAATCTGATATCTATAAAAGGACAAGTATTCCCTGTCTGAAAATCATGTTGATGTTCGAAAATCAATTAACGAGAAAAAAGAAAATCTTCCAAAAAGACACGTCTCAAAAAAAGGAACCCCTAAATACAAAATGGCGAATCGACAGAAAAACTACTTCATAAAAAAATACAAAACTAAAGTTTGCCATCATATGTTGAGCGTATGCGCACAGAGTACTTGGCCGGCCCGAAATTTTTTGTATCAGCTTCCGCTATTTATAGATGGGTAGAACAACTCGGTTGTATTTATGAGAAAAATGATAAGCGTTACACAAATGTCACTGAACGTTATACATTCAAATGAATTAGTACAAATTCAAAGTTTTCTCTCAATTTGATATACAATTAATTAATTAAATCATTTGCGCAATATCTTACACAAGTATGGATACGTAGAAAAATAACAACTGATCACTAATTAAGGTGGAGCTAAATATTATATCAAATGACCCGCAATGCGTCGATAAAAATTGCACTTCTAGCAATTTTTTGTATTACTAGCTTGGAATATAAATCGTTTTAGGAGAGAACCTTGATTGACTCGAGATTTTCGCCAAGCTTTCACGTGTCTTTTCTAAGAAGATTTCTGAAACCAAATAATTACGTTATGCCGAGACTAACCAAGCTGAGCACTTTAATTCAAAATTTCGGGCCGGCCAAGTACTCTATGCGCATACGCTCAACATATGATGGCAAACTTTAGTTTTGTATTTTTTTATGAAGTAGTTTTTCTGTCGATTCGCCATTTTGTATTTAGGGGTTCCTTTTTTTGAGACGTGTCTTTTTGGAAGATTTTCTTTTTTCTCGTTAATTGATTTTCAAACATCAACATGATTTTCAGACAGGGAATACTTGTCCTTTTATAGATATCAGAATTTTCCATGCTGAGCGAATACCATTAATTGTTTTCCACCATTCTCGCATTTCTTGCATTTTTCTCAATCTTCTTGAATTTTTTTTTTTTGGGTTTTCTTAAATTATTTATTTTGTTGTCGTTTCCAATTTTTTTCAAGGGGGGATTAGATTTTTCTGTGAAAACAAATGGAAATGGGGATCACCAACAAATGTACTTGTCCAAGCTTTTTTCCCCGGGAGGGGATTTTTGGCTGGGATATCACTTATTTTTTCTGATTGAAAGTCTCCATTTTTTTCAGGCCGGTGGGAATAATTTGTTGATTTTTCCCTAGAAGTGTACTCTGTGGAGCTCATTTTAAGCCAAGAATCATGTCTCTATCTCAATTTTTCACCGATACATGATTTTGGCCCATTTCCTGCTCGAGAATGACGATTTTTCATAAATTTTCGAACGAAAATCGCTCTTCTCCGAGCAACGACGGTAAAATCATGTTTTTGTCCACATGGTTTGTTGAGCTGGAAGGAAACGTCAACGCACGCCATAATCTTAATTTTTCTTGGGAATTGTATTTTTGCCTTTCCACCATCAGCTTACAAAAAAACGACATTTTTACATCACTTAGGAACGAAGAATTTATTTGGTTGGCTTCATGAACATAAAATGCTGATTTTTTCCCTAGAAGTATACTTTGTGGACCTTAATTCAAGCCCAGAATTATGTCTCTATCTCAATTTTTCATCGAGATATGATTTTTTGCCCATTACCATGATTTTTGCTCGAAAAGGACGATTTTTCGACAATTTTCAAACGAAAATCGCGCTTTTCCGAGTAAAAATCGTATAAATTATGATTTTTTTTCCAGCCACTTGGTTGGATACGCTGAAATAAAGAGGAAACACGTGCCAAAGTCTTAATTTATCGCGAGAATGAAATTTTCGACTTTTGACCACGAGTTGGAAAAAATCAATATTTTAGCATGAAGTTGTCGCCAAGAATTTATCTTCTTGGCTCCATGAGAAAAAAATGCTGATTTTTTCCCTGTAACTAGACCCTGTGGAGCTCAATTCAAGCTCAGAATTATGTCTCTATCTCAATTTTTCATCGAGAAACGATTTTTTGCCCAATACCATGATTTTAGCTTGAAAATGACGATTTTTCGACAATTTTCAAACGAAAATCCCTCTTCTCCGAGCCAAAATGGTAAAATTATTATTTTTTTTCCAGCCACTCGGTTTGATACGCTGAAACATAGAGGAAACACGTGCCAAAGTCTCAATATATCGCGAGAATTCAATTTTCGACTTTTGACCACGAGTTGGAAAAAATCAATATTTTAGCATAAAGTTGTCGCCAAGAATTTATCTTCTTGGCTCCATGAGAAAAAAATGCTGATTCTTTCCCAGCAACTAGACCCTGTGGAGCTCAATTCAAGCCTAGAATTATGTCTCTATTTCATTTTTTCATCGAGAAATGATTTTTTGCCCATTACCATGATTTTAGCTTGGAAATGACGATTTTTCGACAATTTTCAAACGAAAATCGCGCTTTTCCGAGTAAAAATCGTATAAATTATGATTTTTTTTCCAGGCACTTGGTTGGATACGCTGAAATAAACAGGAAACACGTGCCAAAGTCTCAATTTATCGCGAGAATTCAATTTTCGACTTTTTCCCACGAGTTAGAAAAATCAATATTTGAACATGAAGTTGTAGCGAAGAAGTTTTCTTCTCGGTTCCATAAGAATAGAATGCTGATTTTTTCCCAGCAACTAGACTCTGTGGAGCTCAATTCAAGCCCAGAATTATGTCTCTATCCCAATTTTTCATCGAAAAATGATTTTTTGCCCATTACCATGATTTCAGCTTGAAAATGACGATTTTTCGACAATTTTCAAACGAAAATCGCGCTTCTCCGAGTAAAAATCGTATAATTAATGATTTTTTCCCTGCCACTCGGTTTGATACGCTGAAACAAAGAGGGAACACGTGCCAAAGTCTCAATTTATCGCGAGAATTAAATTTTCGACTTTTGACCACGAGTTGGAAAAAATCAATATTTTAGCATGAAGTCGCCAAGAATTTATCTTCTTGGCTCCATGAGGCCAAAAATGCTGATTTTTTCCCTGCAACTAGACCCTGTGGAGCTCAATTCAAGCCCAGAATTATGTCTCTATCTCAAATTTACATCGAGAAATGATTTTTTGCCCATTACCATGATTTTTGCTTGAAAATGACGATTTTTCGACAATTTTCAAACGAAAATCCCTCTTCTCCGAGCCAAAATGGTAAAATTATGATTTTTTCCAGCCACTCGGTTTGATACGCTGAAACAAAGAGGAAACACGTTCCAAAGTCTCAATTCATCGTGAGAATTCAATTTTCGATTTTTGACCACGAGTTGGAAAAAATCAATATTTCAGCATGAAGTTGTAGTGCAGAATTTTTTTCTTTGGCTCCATGAGAATTTTGGCAGAAAGGAACAAATGTACAATTTTTTCTTGTGGCCCAGCGACATGATTTTTCTGTCACTGAGCCCTCTCAGCGACAAGATTTTTATGTCACTGAGCCTTCGCAGCGACAAGATTTTTATGTCACGGAGCCCTCGCAGCAACAAGATTTTGATTTGCCTTAGCGACAAGATTTTCATGTTGCTCAGCGATAAGATTTTCATGTCGCTCAACGACAAGATTTCTATGTCACTGAGCCCTCGCAGCGACAAGGTTTTTATTTGCCTCAGCGAGAAGATTTTCATGTCACTGAACCCTCGCAGCGACAAGATTTTCATTTGCCTTTGCAAAAAGATTTTCATTTGTCTTAGCGACAAGTTTTTTGTTTCGCTGAGAGATATTATTGCTCAGCGATTAATCTTCATGTGGCTCAGCGATAAGATCTTGATGTTACTGAGAGTTATCCAGAGCTATTAGATAACTTGCAGCGACAAGATTTTCATGCGCCTCTGCGACAAGATTTTTATGTGGCTCGAATCAGCGACAAGATTTTTTTATATCGCTGAGAATTATTATGTATAAGTCATGCTGTAAATGAATAAAATGGTGGGAGTAGGAAAGGGTCAAAAGATGTGGAGCATATTCATTCATGAAGCATATTCTCTCGTCATCGAAGCATGTCGGTAATATAACAATTGAAAATTCGAAATTGTGAGGTTATGACGAGCTGTCAAAGCTGTATCACAGCATTCGTTCAGACTCGGTAACGAAAAACCAGCAACACATTCTTCTCCCATAACCTTGCATCTTCAAGAAAATAAATGGTTAGCCAACATTCGTTGTTCGACAAGGAACAATTGTAACAGTTATTTTCTCGAAAATATCAAGGGCGGAAAAGAAAAATATGAACTTATTTCAGCTATCTCTCTCTCTCACATTCACGTCGAAATGGCCCTTCGAAATATCAGCTGACATTTTTCGCTCGCTCGTCTGCACTGTCGTGTGCACACGACGGATCCATTGGAATCATCGCAGCCTCGACCAATCAGGAATTCCGCAGCCCGGGATTGGCTAAGATGGGCGCAGAGACCCCTTTGAATGTGTTGTCGGGCGGCCATGTACAGACACGTCAAATCCTTCGATGTAGCGTGGTTCTGACGCAGGCCGAGATAGGACTAAGCCCGTGCAAAGTTTTTTCTCAGCAATTACTTAATCAATCGTATCGAATTTGGGCTCTATCGAAAGGGTATCGCGTAATTAGTCTCCATGTCAATTTCCAGGTCGCTAGACGACTCCTGGGCTTTACAGTTAGCTGAAATGTCATCGAAATTTTTTTTCCCACCACCGCGAATCGTTTTACTACGAGAAAGTATAGACTCGGCGAGCGCTCGGGACAAGCAGACGACGCACAGCTGTTTTCAAATGTACTTGTCCCGAGACTCTGCCGAGTCTCGTGATCTTTTTGCAAAGGCAAATGAAAATCTTGTCGCTGCGAGGGTTCAGTGACATGAAAATCTTGTCGCTGAGGCAAATGAAAATCTTGTCGCTGCGAGGGCTCAGTGACATAAAAATCTTGTCGCTGAGCGACATGAAAATCTTATCGCTGAGCAACATGAAAATCTTGTCGCTAAGGCAAATCAAAATCTTGTTGCTGCGAGGGCTCCGTGACATAAAAATCTTGTCGCTGCGAAGGCTCAGTGACATAAAAATCTTGTCGCTGCGAGGGCTCAGTGACATAAAAATCATGTCGCTGGGCCACACAAAAAAATTGTACATTTGTTCCTTTCTGCCAAAATTCTCATGGAGCCAAAGAAAAAAATTCTTCACTACAACTTCATGCTGAAATATTGATTTTTTCCAACTCGTGGTCAAAAATCGAAAATTGAATTCTCGCGATGAATTGAGACTTTGGAACGTGTTTCCTCTTTGTTTCAGCGTATCCAACCGAGTGGCTGGGAAAAATCATAATTTTACCATTTTGGCTCGGAGAAGAGCGATTTTCGTTTGAAAATTGTCGAAAAATCGTCATTTTCAAGCTCAAATCATGGTAATGGGCAAAAAATCATTTCTCGATGAAAAATTGAGATAGAGACATAATTCTGGGCTTGAATTGAGCTCTACAGGGCCTAGTTGCAGGGAAAAAATCAGCATTTTTTTCTCATGGAGCCAAGAAGATAAATTCTTGGCGACTTCATGCTAGAATATTGATTTTTTCCAACTCGTGGTCAAAAGTCGAAAATTTAATTCTCGCGATAAATTGAGACTTTGGCACGTCTTCCCTCTTTGTTTCAGCGTATCAAACCGAGTGGCTGGGAAAAAAATCATAAATTATACGATTTTTACTCGGAGAAGCGCGATTTTCGTTTGAAAATTGTCGAAAAATCGTCATTTTCAAGCTGAAATCATGGTAATGGGCAAAAAATCATTTTTCGATGAAAAATTGGGATAGAGACATAATTCTGGGCTTGAATTGAGCTCCACAGAGTCTAGTTGCTGGGAAAAAAAACAGCATTCTATTCTCATGGAGGCAAGAAGGAAAATTCTTCGCTAGAACTTCATGTTCAAATGTTGATTTTTCCAACTCGTGGGCAAAAGTCGAAAATTTAATTCTCGCGATGAATTGAGACTTTGGAACGTATTTCCTCTTTGTTTCAGCGTATCCAATCGAGTAGCTAGAAAAAAAATCATAATTTATACGATTTTTACTCGGAGAAGCGCGATTTTCGTTTGAAAATTGTCGAAAAATCCTCCTTTTCAAGAAAAAATCATGGTAATGGGCAAAAAATCATATCTCGATGAAAAATTGAGATAGAGACATAATTCTGGGCTTGAATTAAGGTCCACAGAGTATACTTCTAGGGAAAAAATTAGCATTTTATGTTCATGAAGCCAAATAAATTCTTCGCTCCTAAGTGATGTAAAAATGTCGTTTTTTTGTAAGCTGATGGTGGAAAGGCAAAAATACAATTCCCAAGAAAAATTAAGATTATGGCGTGCGTTGACGTTTCCTTTCAGCTCAACAAACTATGTGGACAAAAACATGATTTTACCGTCGTTGCTCGGAGAAGAGCGATTTTCGTTCGAAAATTTATGAAAAATCGTCATTTTCGAGCAGGAAATGGGCCAAAATCATGTATCGGTGAAAAATTGAGATAGAGACATGATTCTTGGCTTAAAATGAGCTCCACAGAGTACACTTCTAGGGAAAAATCAACAAATTATTCTCACCGGACTGAAAAAAATGGAGACTTTCAATCAGAAAAAATAAGTGATATCCTAGCCAAAAATCCCCTCCCGGGGAAAAAAACTTGGACAAGTACATTTGATGGTGATTCCCATTTCCATTTGTTTTCACAGAAAAATCCAATCCCCCCTTGAAAAAAATTGGAAACGCCAACAAAATAAAGAATTTAAGAAAACCAAAAAAAAAAAAAATTCAAGAAGATTGAGAAAAATTCAAGAAATGCGAGAATGGTAGAAATAAATTAATGGTATTCGCTCAGCATAAAAAATTCTGATATCCATAAAAGGACAAGTATTCCCTGTCTGAAAATCATGTTGATGTTCGAAAATCAATTAACGAGAAAAAAGAAAATCTTCCAAAAAGACACGTCTCAAAAAAAGGAACCCCTAAATACAAAATGGCGAATCGACAGAAAAACTACTTCATAAAAAAATACAAAACTAAAGTTTGCCATCATATGTTGAGCGTAGGCGCACAGAGTACTTGGCCGGCCCGAAATTTTGAATTAAAGTGCTCAGCTTGGTTAATCTTGGCATAACGTAATTATTTGGTTTCAGAAATCTTCTTAGAAAAGACACGCGAAAGCTTGGCGAAAATCTCGAGTCAATCAAGGTTCTCTCCTAAAACGATTTATATTTCAAGCTAGTAATACAAAAAATTGCTAGAAGTGCAGTTTTTATCGACGCATTACGGGTCATTTGATATAATATTTAGCTCCACCTTAATTAGTGATCAGTTGTTATTTTTCTACATAACCATACTTGTGTAAAATATTGCGCAAATGATTTAATTAATTAATTTTATATCAAATTGAGAGAAAACTTAAAATTTGTACTAATTCATTTGAATGTATAACGTTCAGTGACATTTGTGTAACGCTTATCATTTTTCTCATGAATACAACCGAGTTGTTCTACCCATCTATAAATAGCGGAAGCTGGTACAAAAAATTTCGGGCCGGCCAAGTACTCTGTGCGCATACGCTCAACATATGATGGCAAACTTTAGTTTTGTATTTTTTTATGAAGTAGTTTTTCTGTCGATTCGCCATTTTGTATTTAGGGGTTCCTTTTTTTGAGACGTGTCTTTTTGGAAGATTTTCTTTTTTCTCGTTAATTGATTTTCGAACATCAACATGATTTTCAGACAGGGAATACTTGTCCTTTTATGGATATCAGAATTTTTTATGCTGAGCGAATACCATTAATTTATTTCTACCATTCTCGCATTTCTTGAATTCTTCTCAATCTTCTTGAATTTTTTTTTTTTTGGGTTTTCTTAAATTCTTTATTTTGTTGGCGTTTCCAATTTTTTTCAAGGGGGGATTGGATTTTTCTGTGAAAACAAATGGAAATGGGAATCACCATCAAATGTACTTGTCCAAGCTTTTTTCCCCGGGAGGGGATTTTTGGCTAGTATGGATAGTTCGATAAGAATCCTCATTTCCTTGGGAGAGTGCAAGCCTTTCATGGGTCAAGTGTTTGATGAATCGTATGGTTTTTTCTGAGACATTGATTGACGCGAGCTTAGATAGAAGGATGTCGCAGTTTACATTATCAAAGGCGCCGCAGACGTCTAAAAAGGCAGCGAGAACCTCTTTTTTGTCTAGAAACGCTTGTTCTATGTTGAGTTTCAAGTTGGTTAAGTTGTCATAGCATGATCTGCCTTTCCTGAACCCTGATTGGCTATGAGGGAGGTATCCGTTGTGTTCAACCCACCATTGGAGCCTGTTTTTGACCAAAGTTTCGAACAGTTTGCAAGCACATGACGTCAGAGTTGTGGGCCTCACACTGTTACCACCAGGCTTATCGATGAAATGGATGAAGATTTTTTTCCATTCTTTCGGGTAGCTGGCTGTTTCATACATCTCATTAAATATATCTAACAGGATTAATTCAAATTTTGCTGGCATATTCTTTAGAATTTCAAAGTCGATACCGTCGATGCCTGGAGAAGAATTGTTTTTTTTGAGTCTAGGGCTATATTAAATTCTGCGTAGTCAAAGTTGTGGTCGAAAAAGGGGTTGACCGTGCATTGGGGAACCCAGAGGGATCGCTTTCTGCCCAGGCTGGGCCTATCTTATCAAGGGCTGCTGTGATTTTTTCTGAATTTTGTTTGTTTTCTTTGACGTGGTCGGGATTGATTTTGACCCATTTATTTTTGAAAATCTTGCACTTATTCCAAATGTATTTGGGGCTGCTCTGATGGGAGATGCTGCTTGCAAATTGTCTGAAACAGAGTCTTTTTTTTTCCTTGAAAGTTCTGGTGGCTATGGCACATGCTTTTTTGTATGCGTAAAACTCTTTGGGCTCGTTTGTGTGCTCCCATTTTCTAAAAGCCGCCCTTCTTAGTCTTTTGGCTTTGCTACAGTCGGCATCCCACCAGGGAACAGGATTATTGGCTTTACGAGGTCTGTAATTATTATTGCGCGGGGTGGCTGCCTTGATGGCGTCTGTGACTAGCTCGAAAAAAAAACAATATTTATCTTCGGCTGGTAAGTTATCAAATTCTGTGGATAGCAACCGATGGTAAACATTGTCGAGGAGATCCCCAAATTTGCTCCAGTCTGTGTTTACTGATTTAAGCTTGAATGTGTTTTTCTTGTAGAGAGATTTGTGGGCATATACATTCACTAGCCTTGGGTACGCCCGCTTCGCTGGGCACACAATGGTCTCCAATGACACTGGGACCCCAATGAAAATGATTTTTTCATTGGGGTCTATATGATCAAATTTGGAAATTTGACTGACTGACTAACTGACTGATTGACGACGAACACCCTAAACCACTGAAGATAGGATCATGGTGCCAGCCAGTCCTTCCAGTCAGCCAGTCTTTTTTTTTTGTGTGTCAGTCAATGAGTCAGTCACGCAACAGTCGGAAAAAAAAATTGCGAACATTTTTTTTTGGATAAAGAACGAACGAAATCCTTTCTTAGTGAGCGTCTACGATGGGAGAGAAGTATCTGTGACAAATTTCATAACCGTGACGAATTTCACGATCCTATCTTAAGTGGTTTAGAGTGTGCGTTGTCTGTCAATCAATCATTCACTCACTCAGTCAGTCAGTCAGTCAATCACGCAATAGTTATATGTATAACGATGAAAAAAAAAATTTTTGCAATAATTTTTTTTTTTTTGGTAGAGAACGAACAAAATCTGTTCTTAGTGAGCGTCTGTGAGTATAGAGTATAGAAAATCTAGTGAGCATGGAAAAAAAAAATTGAAAAAAAAAAATTTCGATAATTTTTTTTTGGATAGAGAACGAACAAAATCCGTTCTTAGTGAGCGTCTACGATGCGAGAGGAGTAACCGTGACAAATTTCACGATCCTAACTTCATTGGTTTAGGCTGTGCGTTGTCTGTCAGTCAGTCAGTCAGTCAGTCAGTCAGTCAGTCAGTCAGTCAGTCAGTTAGTCAGTCACGCGACTCTTTTATATATATAGATAGATGATGAAAAAAAATTTTTGCAATAATTTTTTTTTGGGTAGAGAACGAACAAAATCTGTTCTTCGTGAGCGTCCATGATGGGAGAGGAGTATAGAAAATGAAAAAAAAAATTGAAAAAAAAAAAAATTTCGATAATTTTTTTTTGGATAGAGAACGAACGAAATCCGTTGTTAGTGAGCGTCTACGATGGGAGAGGAGTAACCATGACAAATTTCACGATCCTAACTTCATTGGTTTAGGCTGTGCGTTGTCTGTCAGTCAGTCAGTCAGTCAGTCACGCAACTCTTTTATATATATAGATATGGAGAGGGTAGTGATCGGAGCCCAAGGTTTCGTCTCTCACGCTGAGATCAATTTTGTCCACGAGGTTGCATGACACAAAGGCTAAGTCTATATTCGATTTGGTGTTTTGGTTTGACCCGATACGAGTAATGGAATTTTCGTTAAGTAGAAAGAGATTACTATTGTCAATACTGTTACTAAGATATTCTCCATTCTTGTCTGTTTCTATACAGTTCCAGATTTGATTGTGAGCATTAAAGTCCCCGATCAACAAACTGTGTTTGTTTGGATCAACATTGTTTACAATCTGGTTCCATTGATCCTGCGTGAGCGAGAAACCCGGAGTTCTGTAACAGACGATGATCTCTATTGTCGGTTGGACATTCGTTATTCGAACGCCACATATTTCTACGGAGGGGGTGGGGGATTTAATTCTATCGATTTCTTTGAAGGCTAGGGCCTTGCGCACTAATATTACAATACCGCCTCCTCTTGAATGCAGTCTGTCTTGTCGGTAGGTGACGAACCCGGGGAATTGCAAGGAGTCACTTGGTTTGAGCCACGTTTCGACGCATATGAGGATGTCGGTGTCCTTGAGAAGCGTTGCTCCTATCTCCGCTGCCCGATGTAATACGCTTCTGGCGTTCCAAAAAGTCAGCCTGAGAGGTTGCGGAGCATCCATAGCCCTTTAGATCCCAGTGAGATTGTCCAGACTTGAGCCCAAAAGGCTCGAGGACTCGCTTCCGTCGTCGAAGGATGATCTAGCTGGATTAAGACTATTTATGATTTTCGAGAATCGGTATTTCATGTTGCGAGCTGTTAGCGAGCCATAAAGTTCTCTCAGGTTCTCTGCGAATACGAATTTGTTCTGCGTGAGAGGTGGAATTTCCGAGATTTTTTTTCCTTGAGTATTCTCTATGTACTTTTTGAATAGTTCATAGTTGAAGCCATATTTTTCTGCGTTAGTCTCAATAATGTCTTTGATGGGAGCGAGAGATTCTTCGAGAGGAGCTGGTGTATTAGGTTCCTCTGATTTCTTCTTCCTTTTTGTTCTCCTCCTGTCGGTTTTCCTTGGTGTTGGAGTTTTGAATTGTTCAGAGGGAGTCTCCGTAGTGGGGATCGTGTTATCCTCGTCGTCGTGAGGCGAGGGCGACGCTGACTCTGAACGTGGTCGTTTGCTGTTTATTGTGCCGTCGCTGTCGTGGTCCGAGTTTATTATTTCCTCGTTAGTGTTGCCGGCTTGAGTTTGTTTTGATGTTGCTGGGCTGTCAGTGTGTGGTAGAGGTTGTAAATTCGGATCTGTTTAAGAATTGGGACAAGATTTGGCTAGATGTCCTTCTTTCTTGCATGTATAGCAAGTGATTGTGTCCGGAGAGAGATAGATCGTATAATTGGTGCCATCGTAGGTGATCTGTACACGCTCTGGTAGCTTAGTAATCTCTTCGGGACTTACGTACATTTGTCTTCGAAAGCTGAGGATGTGTGAGAATCCTTCTTCGTTTATTCCTGCTTTAATGAAGGAAATCGGAGATGATAATTCGATATTGTTCTTCGCAAAGAGTTCCTCCAGGAAGTTGTGGGGGATTATCGGTGGCACGTTGGAGATGATTATTCTTTTGTGGGGGGAGATCAGTGGGCGCATTTTTGTTATGCTGTTTCCAATGGAGACTTGTTTGTAAGAGTCTGTAAGTTGTTGAGCGATTTCTCTAGTTGCCAGGTATACGCACACTCTGTTGTTGGAGATTCTAGAGATAAAACTGATGGATGAAGGAGAGACTATGTCTGCGATGGCTTTTGCGTACTCCTTGATGGGGACCCCTTCGATGCCGTCGAGTAATATCGCTTGTTCTTTCGTTGGGAAGTGTGCTGCCTGTGCGACTGCTGAATAACTTTTTGGTGTTTGGGAAGTCATGTTGGGGAGCTTGCGAATTGGATCTTCTGTAGTCAGAAGCCTCCAACAGGTTGATTCGGAGTTAATTCCTTTAACCCTGCGGTTTTTACTCCAATGTATCGAGAGGCCGTTTGTCGTACAATATGTAGATTATCAATCGTCTGGATATCATGTACACACGTCTCTTATTTCACGCACAAGTCACAGAGACCGTAAACACACGTCCGAACCGTGCCGTGGTTCGAACGAGACTCAAGTACAGACTTATACGCAATATCTTAGAAAATTGGCAAAGCCGTTAGATAGTTTTTTGAGAAACTCAGATTTTCGTAAAATTCGAAAAATAATAAAATTTAACCTATTCAACTGATATTTCCCAAATTCAATACCAACCTTCCTATCATATATTTTTTTTATTCTTCTATTTATGAAACAAAGTAGTGATAAACCTCGATTTTGTGGAATTTGGAACACTTACAACCTTATTCTTTTCACATCAAAATGCCATAGAATTCGTATTTTCATAGCAATTCCGACAGAAATTGTCAGAGAACGAAGAGCTTGTATAGATTAACAACTGTGCAAAACGGGAGCCCTGTTGCTCAAACCGTTCTCGAGTTATAAACGTTTGAATTTTGCAGCGCCAGAACACACACATACACACGGACGCCGACGCACACGGCACGGACACGGGCAAATTGACAACTGAAAATAACAAAAATAACTGTCACATAGCTTTGTCTTTGCGGAAACAAAATCACAGAATTTTTACTCTTCCGATACACTGATATCGAGTATTGCGAAAAAATTCCAAAAAAATCGGGCATCGGAAAAATTTTCGTCACACGATACTTTTGTATCAAGTATCGCAGAATTTTCTGCCACGCGATACTTTTGTCTCGAGTATCGCAAAATTTTTCGCCACGCGATACTTTTATGTCAAGTATCACAAAATCTTTCGCTACGCGATACGAAAATATCGAGTATCGCAAAATTTTTCGCTACGCGATACTTCTGTATCGAGTATCGCTAAATTTTCCGCTACGCGATACTTTTGTATCGAGTATCGACATCGATGCGATACTTTTGTATCGAGTATCGCAAAAAAATTCGCTACTCGATAAATTTGTATCGAGTATCGAGTATCGATCGATACAAATTTTGGCCATCTCTGGTTGTCGTCTGTTCCTGAGTTGAGCGTCATTTATGCGGTCTTACCGGCAGCTCCGGGCTCGTTGTCGTCTGTTCCTGAATCGAGCGTGATTGATTCAGTCTCGCAAGCAGCTCCATCCTGCAAAAATATCAGATCAGAGACTACCTTCCCTCCCTACGTGCATAATATCACTCGCACTCGTGCGAATATGCACCATAAGCCCTCGACTCATACGGCAACTTTACGCGCGATGTACTACGACGCTTTTCGCACTTGTTGGGCAGGGTGTTCGTTCGACCCGGGGCAACTCCCTACTGTGTCAACTATACCCCGCAAAACTATAGCGGTGAGGGTACAGTTGACACGGTAGGCAGAGTTGCCCCGGATCGAACAGACACCCTGCTCTTTCAGCAGCGGGTTTCAGAGAGAATGCCCCCATCGCTTTTGGCTGCGGAGCTTCGAGGACTCACATGATTGTCCTGTGAGTCCTCAAAGCTCGCCAATGTTTTTGGTTTTTGTCCTCAATGCACGCCAATTTTTTGCATTTTTTTGCAGAGCCTTCGCAGACCCTTAAATACACAAAATGTATTGAGGGTGCACACGTTTCCCTGTGAAATGTAGCCATTCATTATTTTTTTAATTCTTGGCTATGTTCCAATGATTTCATTTCTTTTTGTCGATTGAGTTTAAGAATTGTTAAGAAAATTTTGATGAAGGTCAAAAGATCGATCGTAGAGAAGAAAAAATGCAATAAATTTTGTAAATAAAAATTGTTTTTTATTTCAAAGTGATATCAAGAAAATTTAGTCATCATTTTTCTACCGAGGTTGCGATCTTTTGAAGTTGGTGTTCTTTTTTTACTTTTTAAGAGTATTTTTCCACGGATCAAATTTATAATTCTCCACAATTGTCTTTTCCACGCGCTTCGATTCGACTGGAGGTTCAGCCGTCGTCAATATTCGGCGGCTAGAAGGCAGCCGACGCCGTTCTTGTTCATCCGATTCCTGGAACAAACAATTTTATCTCTATAGTATTGCACCTGGACATTTTGTTACTTCGGAGAATGGAATATAACCCTGGCTGTTGGTTCCATCGCGATGGGTAGAGATCGTCAGTTAGGATTTGAGGCCACACGTGTGGACGATACTTGTTCGTCGAACAATGGAGGAAGCGAGAATGATGAAAGCGCGCGGATTGCGTGTGTGCCGAGAGGAGCAGGGTGTCAGTTCAGGGCAATGGCACCGGGCAATTCGACATTCCTTAGTTTGGCATCCCCACTGCGCCACCGAAACAATGCCGTGTCGAACTGCCCGGTGCCCCGGTGTCGAACTGGGACCCTGCCAAACTGATGAGTCTGCTGGGGGGATTATAAATTTTTTTTCGAATGATTTTCCCGAACCGAATAAATCTCACTCCACTGACTTGTGAAAATCATTCTTGATCTAATCGCATAGATTCCTAGAGGAATTCGTGATTTTCCCGAAAAAAAAATTAGTTTGAACCAAAAGTATCGAACTCCATCGTTCTGTAGGAAGGCGTTCTGATAAAACTGATGAGTCTGCTGGGGGGATTATTAATTTCTTTTCGAATAATTGGTCCGAATCGAATGAATCTCACTCCGCCGACCTGAGAAATCATTCTCGATCTAATCGCATAGATTCCTAGAGGAATTATTGATTTTCCCGGAAAAAAAAAAATTAGTTTGTACCAAAAGTGTAGTAAGAATATTTATTCTTTACGTTGAATACGATTGTAAAATATAAGATACGTAATATGTTGAACTGAAAGTCTCTATATAATATAAGCGATGTAAAATACTGGATCTCGACTTTGTCAATGCGTGTGATCACGCTGACGGTCCTGACCCGAATGTCGTTTTTCGACTTACTTTTCCCTTAGCATTTCTTAATATAAACCATCATGGGCATTGTTATAAAGTTGAAACTAAACATCTCCATTTTCATATACGCCGCAATCTTAACAGAGCCTTTGGCGGCGACGCCATCTTTTATTCCGTTGTTTAAGAAACGCTCATCGATGACCGTGTCAAATTCCTCGTGAGTGCCCCAGACTCGCTACGCATAAGCCGGTCCACATGTTGGATCTTTGGCGACGCGAAGAGGGATTCCTCGCGTAATCCAGAGACTCGGCAGAGTCTCGGGCCGAGTACATTCGACAGCGTCGTCTGCTGGCGCAAGACTCACTCGAGTATATTATCTCTGAGAAAAGCGATTCGGCCGGTGGGGGTAAACACTTTCTTAAAATACGAAGCTCAGGGGTTATTTCATGATCTGAAATTTGAACTAGAGACTAATTACGTTATCCCCCCTCGTTTAAGCCATAAATCAACCCGATTGATGCTGTAATTGCTGAGAAAAAACTTTGCACGGGTAAAATTATGCCATGATCGAAGTGTGCGTGCGTGTATGTATACGACACAGAGAAAGGGCCCGTGGCGCTAGCCTATTTCTGATTGGTCGCGACGGTTAGGAGTGTCGCGGTGGTTAGGAGTGACGCGATGGTTTCAGTTACGTCCGTTACGTCTCTAATGTGTACTGACATTTTGCCCGCTAGGTACACACGTTTTCTTCTGTACCGAGCGGGCGCGAATCACCGAATGTACTTGGCCAAGCCTTTTTCCCCGGGAGGGGATTTTTGGCTAGGTAATACCTCCATAATATAAACGGTTACTTCAAAAGTATCAAACTCCATCGTTCTGTAGAAAGGCGTTTTGATAAAATTTATGAGTCTGCTGGGGGAATTATTCATTTTCAATAATTTATTGTGTTAGAGCAGATAGGTGAGGCTGTGCGAAAAAACAGGAGGCAGAGAGGCGAAGCAGGACAATAAAGAATAACACAGAAAAACACATACAATGAAAAATACGTTTTTATTTTCTCAATGCTGACTGACGCTTGTGCCGACTCGAGAGCATACGCTAGACTGACTCTACTCGCACTTCCGCCCAGATGACGAACTCCATAATTCTTTTCGCACCCTAGCGGCAAAATGCGATAACCTCTTTTAACACTACCGCCGTTTGAGAATTTTTCCGAAAGCCTAAACCATGTTTAAATGCTCACACATTTTTCGAAAACGCTCCTTTGGCAACGCCTTTGTGAGAATGTCTGCGACTTGACTTTCAGAGGGAACATATTCCACAGCTACATCTCGACTGTCGACCTTTTCCCGAATAAAATGATACCGAACGTCTATATGTTTAGTACGCTTGTGATAGACCGGGTTTTTGACAAGCTTAATTGCACTTTGATTGTCTACTAGAAGCTTTGTTTCTTTCGTACACGAACATCCCATATCGTCCAAGAACTTTCTTATCCACACCAGCTCTCTGACCGCCGTTGACGCAGCAACGTATTCGGACTCAGTCGTACTTAAAGTTACAAGTTTTTGCCTTTGCGACGACCACGATACCGCTCCGTTTGATAAGAAAAATACATAGCCTGTCGTCGACCTACGCGTCTCCACATCGCCTGCATAATCCGCATCGGAATACCCAATCAACTCGTCACAACTACCGCCGCCACGATACTCTATTCCAAGTCCTACCGTACCGACGAGATACGCAAAAATACGTTTTACCGCACTCCAATGTTCCAGATTATGCCGATTGAGATACTTGCTTACACAATTTACCGCGGACGCAATGTCCGGCCGGGATACTGCTGAGAGAAAAACCAACGAACCTACCGCCTCTCGATAGGGCACGCTTCCACTTTCATCGTCTGCCTCAGAAGGAGACAGAGCACCGCTCGGATCGGCAGGGACACTCGACGCTTTCGCTTGCTCCATTCGAAATCTCTCGATAATTTTTCGCGTATAATTTTTCTGATGAATGGTCAAGGACTTTTCTTTTCTATTTCGAGCTATCTGCAGCCCCACGTACACACTTGAACTGCCAACCGTTATCTCGAAATTTTCTCTTAAACGACTAATCACTGTTTTTAGAGTCTCTAATGAATCAGCCGCTACCAGCCCATCGTCCACGAACAGCGCGAGATACACCGAGACACTGTCACACACTCCAACAAACACACACGTGTCTGCCTCTGATTCCCGAAAATTGAAGTCATTTAGAAAACGCGAAAACTTCTTGTTCCAGCACCGAGGTGACTGTTTTAGACCATAAAGCGATTTTATGAGCTTGCACACTGTGTTTTCCGGCACTTTTTCTTCTTTCTCGATAAGGCCTTCCGGAATCTCCATGTAAATTTCTTCTTCTAATTCCCCGTAGAGAAACGCTGTTTGTACGTCGAACTGTAGCAACTCCAGATCTTTTTGCGCCACGATTGCCAAGAGTATTCTGAGTGAGTCGTAACGCACTACCGGCGCAAAAGTCTCGTTGAAATCAACGCCATATTCCTGCATGAATCCTCTTGCACATAACCTTGCTTTGAACCTGGTTGCCCGGCCATCTTCGTCTTCTTTTAGCTTGAAAACCCACTTGGAATCAATAGTCTTCATGCCGGAAGTTCTGGGCACCAGTTCCCATGTTTTATTCTTTTTATGTGACTGTAGCTCTCTTCCGATTGCTTCTGCCCACTGCGTGGCCTCTTTTCCTTTTACCGCTTCCTGGTACGACCCGGGAGTTTTACACTCTGCCACGTCTACCTCGTATCTTATTGGAGGGCGAATTGTTGCTCGATCTCGAAGTGCACGCGGGGGCACTTCGGGCTGTACCGGTTCTTCGACTTGCTCGGCCACCCGCTGCTCATTTTCCTGCTCAGCGTCTTGTGGCTCGTTTTCTTCTTCTTCGTGTTCGGCGTCTTGTGGCTCGTGCTTTCCTTCAGGAAGAACAAGAATGTCGTCCTCTCGTTCATTTTTCTCGTGTAGCTCCAGTTTTCCGATGCGCTCACGAAAAACGACGTCTCTCGCTACGGACACCTTTTTCGTATCTGGATCATACAAACGATAGTTCGACGAGTTTCCTTGATACCCGACAAAGATCATCTTTTTCGCTCGAGCATCAAATTTTCTTGTGAATTGTTTTGGGACGAGCACGAATGCCTCCGACCCAAAAATTCGTAAATGCTTCAAATCCGGAATTTTTCCGGTCCATAACTCATACGGCGTAACTTCGTTTGTTGACCACACCGAGCGATTCAGAGCATACACCGCCGTATTTACTGCTTCGGCCCACAGACTTTTTGGGAGGTTTTTCGAAAGGATCATTGTTCGCGCACTTTCGACTATTGTTCGATTGTCTCTCTCCGCTTTTCCGTTTTGTTGCGGCGTGTACGGAGCAGTAGTTTCTCGTCTTATACCGCGCGTCGCGAGATACTCATCCATGCTTCGATTGCAAAATTCAAGGCCATTGTCTGATCGGAGAACTTTCATTGTTCGACCGAATTTATTCGATATTAACACCTCGAACTCTTTGAACTTCACGAACACGTCCGATTTATGTCGCAAGAAATACACGTGTCTATAGCCGCTCGCGTCGTCCTTGAACGTCAGAAAATACCGCGCTCCCCCGGGAGACATCGTCGACATCGGGCCGCACACGTCCGTATGAAAAATTTCCCCCGGCACCGACGACACTTTATCCGCGATCGGTTTGAACGGCAGTCGATGAGCTTTCCCGAGCTGGCAGGGTTCACACAGTATGTCTCCAGTCTTTGTTAACGACACTCCCGTCACCAGCCCTTTTTTCACTAACTCGCAGATTGCTCTTTTTCCCACGTGTCCCAACCGTTCATGCCAGACGCTCAGATTCGTCGACGCCAGGTTTGCTTCTTCGACACTCCCTGGTTTTACCACTACGAAGCACATTTTATACAGACCGTTCTGTTGTTTATTTCCCGACGCGACCGTCACGCTATCACGCACTATTTCGACTAATTCTTCACTGAATTTCACCTCGAAGCCTTTTTCCGTGCACACGCCAACCGAAAATAAATTTTTCTTAAGCTTTGGAACGTACAAAACATTTTCGATGCGTGCATCGCACCACACACCGTCCATAAGTTTCTTTATCACTACCGTACCTTCGCCCGCTATTTCGCACTCTCCGTTGTCGCCAAGTGTCACCGTGCAACCGCTCTTGTCGACCCGATAATCAGACAGCCAATCTCGTCGGTATGTCAGGTGTCGTGACGCTCCACTGTCGAGTAGCCAGATCTCACTCGATCTCGTTTCCATCGTCTCACCTCCCGACCGACTCGTTGCCCCCACTTGTATGCTTACAACGGACTCTCCAACGCTGTCCGCATTCTTGTTCGCTACGAATGCGCAGTCGCGTTGTTCGTCTTTATCAGCTGGTTTCTTTTGGCGCTCATTTCGACAGAATCGCGCGAGATGCCCCACTTTGTGGCATCTGTAACACTCGAGGTCTTTGACCGACTTTCGCGCCTTTTTCTGCCATGTCCCACCACTCTTTGACGCCGCTAAAGCACTCGCCGACTCACTTTCCTCACCGAGCTCCTTGTCCTCTTTAATGAGTCTTTCCTGTAGATATTCTATAGTCTGTCTTTCAGGAGCAACACTGTCCCATGCTTTTCGCAGCATGGAATATTTCGGTGTCAAACTCGCGAGCACTTTCGCCATTACCGTGGCTTCTGAGACTTCCTCGCCAATGTCTCGTAGGCGACCCGCCATATTTAACACTTTTGCCACGTGTTGAACCGCGGCATCACTCACATCCATTCGATATTCGTGAAAAGCTTGCAACAGCCCCATTTTGTTCGAGGCCGACTTTTGCTCGTGGATCAGGGCCAAATTGTCCCAAATTCCTTTCGCGGTCGTGCAGACTTGAACAGTTTCATACTGCGCGTCGTCCATCGATGAAATCATAAGGAACATTGCTTTTCCGTTATCACGGACCCATTGCTTCAACAACGTGGCTTCCGCGGCCGTCTCAGTCGCGCCTGCAGGCACCGGCTGCGGCCTCGTGCCGTCTACTACGTCCAGGATTTCGTTCGCGACAAATAGCGCCTTCAATTGACTCTTCCATCTTGAGAAATTCGTACCGTCGAACGGTTTTATGTTCCGAGCCGAGATGCCTTCGGACATCCCCGGATACAAAAATTTTATTTCTCAGTTTTTCAGAGTCCTCTCACGCGACCAGCAATGGTCGCCGGCTACACTCGTTACGCGCACGTTTTTCAACTTTATCGCTGCTCGCTTCTCGCCTGATTTTCGACAGAGGGAGAAAACACAGAAAAACTCACGTGATCTGGGCCCATAACCTGTTGGAGCAGATAGGTGAGGCTGTGCGAAAAAACAGGAGGCAGAGAGGCGAAGCAGAACAATAAAGAATAACACAGAAAAACACATACAATGAAAAATACGTTTTTATTTTCTCAATGCTGACTGACGCTTGTGCCGACTCGAGAGCATACGCTAGACTGACTCTACTCGCACTTCCGCCCAGATGACGAACTCCATAATTCTTATCGCACCCTAGCGGCAAAATGCGATAACCTCTTTTAACATATTGTTATTGTTATTATTGTTGTTCTGTCCTCCTTTTTCATGACGGATGCGTGCGAGCTGTTGCTCGATCCGCCTGGCGGCCCCTTGCAGCCGACGTTCCCTCTGCTCCCTTTCGAGAACTTTGACGCGGTCGGACGCGACTCGGAGCTCTGCGTCTTTCGCGTTTAATTGGGCTTCCAATTCTGCCACTCGGATACGCAACTGCAGCAGCTCTTCCTGCGGTTCTTGTTGTTGCTCTTCCGTTTCTTCTTCGTTTTGAATTTGTTGTTCCTGTTCCATTCGCTGTTGCTCTTCTAATAGTCGTTCCCATTCAATTTGTTGTTCCTGTTCCCGTTGTCGCCGTTGCTCTTCGATTTGTCGTTGCCGTTCAATTTTGTTTTGCTCTTCGATTTGTCGTTGCCGTTCAATTTCTTTTTGCTCTTCGATTTGTCGTTGCCGTTCAATTTCTTTTTGCTCTTCGATTTGTCGTTGCCATTCAATTTCTTTTTGCTCTTCGATTTGTCGTTGCCGTTCAATTTGTTGTTGCTGTGCGATTTGTTGTTGCTCTTGGAATATTTGTTGCTGTTCAATTTCCTGTTGCTGTCCAATTTGTTGTTGTTGAAGCTCCTGCTCGATTCGATATTTTATAAGTACGTACTGCATCATGAGCTCATCCACCTGACCGGCCGCTCCGCTTTCTTGCTGCTGCGGCCACGGCTGCGGGACCGTCTGGAAGAAAACGGGAGACACGAAATGTTAAAGAAAAAAGGAGAATATTCGAAAAGAAATGGAACAAACAACAGAAAGAAAAAGTATATAAAGAACGTCAAATGAAAAGAAAAATGAAGGAAAAGAAACAGGAGAAAAATAGAAACAACAAAAGACCGAATGGAAAAATAAAAGAAAGAAATTTACGAAGAACGCAATTTATGAAACAAAAAAAAAGAATAAGGAAAGCGAGAAATAGCAAAGAAAGAAATGGAACAAAAATCGGAAAGAAAAAGGATGTAAAGAACGTAAAATAAAAAGAAAAATGAACGAAAAGAAACAGGAGAAAAATAGAAACAACAAAAGACCGAATGAAAATTATTAATTTTTTTCCAGATAATTGGTCCGAATCGAATGAATCTCACTCCGCTGATCTATGAATCATATTTTCGATCTAATCGCAAAGATTCCGGGAGGAGTTATTGATTCCCTCGAAAAAAAACTCAGTTACAACCAAAAGTATCAAACTCCATCGTTCTGCAGATAGGCGTTCCGATGAAACTGAAGTCTGCTGGGAGAACTATTAATTTTTTTCGAATAATCGGTCCGAATCAAATGAATCTAACTCCACTGACCTGTTAGAAGCATTCTCGATCTAATTGCATAGATTCCTAGAGGAACTATTGATTTCCCCGAAAAAAAAAAAAAAATTAGTTTGAACCAAAAGTATAAAACTCCATCGTTCTGTACGAAGGCGTTCTGATAAAACTGATGACGGTTCATATGTTTTTGGAAAAAAATAAAGTTTCTCTCTGAAACCGCAAGATATTCCTTGCGGATGCTCTACTTAGTAGTGTGGGTTTTGATTTTTCCGAGTCGGTTCATATGTTTCCGGAAAATAATAATGTTTCTCTCCGAAACCAGAAGGGATTTTTCGCGGATGCTTTACTGAATGGTGTGGGTTTCAAGATTTCGCAGTCGGTCCACGTTTTTCCGGAAAAAATGATGTTTTTCTCTGAAACCAGAAGAGATTTCCTGCGGATGTCTTACTGAATAGTGTGGGTTTCGAGATTTCGCAGTCGGTCCACGTTTTTCCGGAAAAAATGATGTTTCTCTCTGAAACCAGAAGAGATTTCTTGCGGATGCCTTACTGAATAGTGTGGGTTTCGAGATTTCGCAGTCGGTCCACGTTTTTCCGGAAAAATGATGTTTCTCTCTGAAACCAGAAGAGATTTCTTGCAGATGTCTTACTGAATAGTGTGGGTTCCGAGATTTCGCAGTCGGTCCACGTTTTTCCGGAAAAAATAATGTTTCTCTCTGATACCAGAGCAGATTTCTTGCGGATGCTCTACTTAGTGGCGTTTTATTTATAGAGTGGGTTTTGATTTTTCCGAGTCGGTTCATATGATTCCGGAAAAAAATAATAATCCTCTCCGAAACCAGAAGAGATTTCTCGCGGATGCTTTAAAAATTGAAGATTATTTTTCTTATTCGCATCAAATTTGACGGCGTTCCGTTTGGAATATACGCTGAAGTAATTGCACGAAGAATCACGATTGGGAATCGCGTTTATGTATTTTTAATTGGAAAATATAATTTTTCTTTTTTTTCTAATAAAAATTAGAGATAATATTTCTTATTGGCATCAATCTTGACGGCGTTCCGTTTGGAGTACACCCTGAAGTAATTGCACGAAGAATCACGATTGAGAATTGCGTGCTGTCATCTGCTTGCCCGAAACTCGCCAGAGTATGTTATCTCTGATTATATAATTACGACTCTAATTTGTCAAATGTATGTCAATATTTGTTTTCCTCTGAGACTTTATCACATAAACGAGAAATTGAAAAGAAGGAAATGAAGTTTCATGATTACAGAAATAATCTTTCTTTTTAAATGAATCCGATATACCTTTAAAATAAAAAATGCTTCAATTTAGGACTGGGAAAAGACATTACATTTTTTTAGAGCATCAAGATCGAATAAGATGGGCTCGTTGTCGTCAGAGATGTCCAAAACTCGATACAAATGTATTGCGCTACTCAATCGCTACGCGATACAAATGTATCGCGATACAAATGTATCGCGTAGCGAATTTTTTTGCGATACTCGATACAAAAGTATCGCATCGATGGCGATACTCGATACAAAAGTATCGCGTAGCGGAAAATTTTGCGATACTCGATACAAAAGTAGCGCGTAGCGAAAAATTTTGCGATACTCGATACGAAAGTAGCGCGTAGCGAAAAATTTTGCGATACTCGATACGAAAGTAGCGCGTAGCGAAAAATTTTGCGATACTCGATACAAAAGTATCGTGCAGCAGAAAATTTTGCGATCCTCAATGCGAAAGGATCTGGTGACAGGAAATTTTGCGATACTCAATCCAAAAGTATGGCGTGGTGGAAAATCCTGCGATATCGTGGGACTAAAATTTTCCCGACACTCCATTTTTTTGAAATCTTTTTTGCGGTACTCGATATCAATGTATCGGAAGGGTAGAACTTTTACGATTTTGAGAGAAAGTGGTAGTTATGTGAAGGTGAAGTTTTTTTCAATTTTGTCAATTTCTCAAGGTGTGTCTGTTTGTGTGTGTGTGTATGTTCAATGCAAACGTTTATAACTCGAGAACGGTTTAAGCTACAGGGCTCCCGTTTTGCGCAGATGTTAATCTAGACAAGCTGTTTTTCTCGAGATCGTGAGTCTCGAGTCACCCAAAAGCGCGAGAACCCGTTAGACCCGTGTATTTCGTCGACCTCGTGGCCGACCAGGACCGTGTGCGCTTGAATCCCGTGCGCGTGAACCGCGTTGTTCGTAATCCCGGATTATCTTGGCGATCCCGAAGTAAAGAAGGAAAATATTCCGGTGCTTGGTGAGAGCGCATCCCAGTAATGAATTCGAACGTGTTATTTCCCGAAACCCGCTCAATTCGAGGTTGTGAGACTCGAATTGACCTCATGGTGCGAAGTACCGCGAGAAAAGGCAAAGACCCGAAGCGACAAGGACCCACGTGTTTGCGCTCTCACCGGTGATCCAAGACTGAGCTCAATCATGGCGTAATCGATGAATATCGATTACGCGCGCGCATGACCGTTATCCCCGAAAAATCAATAATTGCCCGAATTGTAGCGACGCCCGTGGCAGAGCGCGATAATTAGCCTAAAGGATCTCGCGTTGCCTGTCGATCCCATGTGTCGCCCGTCCTGTGGCGACATTCGCGGCAAGGCGCGAACCCTGACCCAAATGCTCGCGTTAGCGATCAAAAATAACGCTCAATCCCGAACACAAGCTCTTTATTCTCTGAGAACTTAATCGGAATCACTATAAAAGTACGAATTCTACGGCATAATCGACACATAAGTATCGCGCAGCGATACTTGATTCAAAAGTATCGCGGAACGAAAATTTTCGCGATATTCGATGGAAAAGAATCGGCCAGCGGAAATTTTTGCAATACTCGATACAAACGTATCTAGCAGCGATATTTTTCCTGGATATCATGATATGAGTGTCCATGGAATGCACGAATAAAATAACAATACGAGAATAGATAACAACGATATTTCGGGATGTCAAAAAATCGTTTTGTTTATTATGTTGATATTTACATTTCCATGTTTATGTATAGTTAAATGTTTTTCAACCAAATCCGACGAAAATAATCAAAATTGATGTTATTAAAGTGATTTTTTTTACACTATCATGAGATGATAATTTGTTTTGATTTGGAAGTCGGAATTTTCGTAGAAGTGGCGATAACTCGACCAAAGAAGCAAGGGATGTAATGAAAACTCTAAATGAAATTGACGATCCGATAACTGTATCAAACGTTCAATCTAATATCACTGTTCGACCAATAGAAGTAATCATTACAAGAAAAAAATCATAATAGCACTTTAACTAGTACAGGGTGGCGATAACTCGACCAACAGAGCTTTCAGACATGACGATAAACTCAACCAAGGTTTATAAATGTGGCGATAACTTGACCAATATCTCGCAAAATTCGTATTTAAAAAAAAAATTTTGACATCTTTTCTAGAAAGTAAAAAGAAGTACAGACTTATACGCAATATCTTAGAAAATTTGCAAAGCCGTTAGATAGTTTTTTGAAAAACTCAGATTTTCGTAAAATTCGAAAAATCATAAAATTAAACCTATTCAACTGATGTTTCCCAAATTCAATACCAACCTTCCTATTATATATTTTTTTTATTCTTCTATTCATGAAACAAAGTAGTAATAAATCTCGATTTTGCGGAATTTGGAACACTTACAACCTTATTCTTTTCACATCAAAATGCCATAGAATTCGTATTTTCATAGCAATTCCGACAGAAATTGTCAGAGAACGAAGAGCTTGTATAGATTGACAACTGTGCAAAACGGGAGCACTGTTGCCCAAACCGTTCTCGAGTTATAAACGTTTGAATTTTGCAGCGCCAGAACACACACATACACACGGACGCGGACGCACCCGGCACGGACGCGGGCAAATTGACAACTGAAAATAACAAAAATAACTGTCACATAGCTTTGTCTTTGCGGAAACAAAATCACAGAATTTTTACTCTTCCGATACACTGATATCGAGAATTGCGAAAAAATTCCAAAAAAATCGGGCATCGGAAAAATTTTCGTCACACGATACTTTTGTATCAAGTATCGCAGAATTTTCTGCCACGCGATACTTTTGTCTCGAGTATCGCAAAATTTTTCGCCACGCGATACTTTTATGCCAAGTATCACAAAATCTTTCGCTACGCGGTACGAAAATATCGAGTATCGCAAAATTTTTCGCTACGCGATACTTCTGTATCGAGTATCGCTAAATTTGCCGCTACGCGATACTTTTGTATCGAGTATCGAAAAATTTTCCGCTACGCGATACTTTTGTATCGAGTATCGCAAAATTTTTCGCTACGCGATACTTTTGTATCGAGTATCGACATCGATGCGATACTTTTGTATCGCGTATCGCAAAAAAATTCGCTACTCGATAAATTTGTATCGAGTATCGAGTATCGATCGATACAAATTTTGGCCATCTCTGCGCCCTACGCGCTAATTGATCGTCCTGTCGAGAGTTGCGCCCGCATAGCAACGAATTCCATAAAACCCATCACGTTATCGTCAGCAACAAGATGTCGTGCACGCGCCGTTTCAAAAACGCATCCCTCAGCAAGTCTAGTGGACTTTGCTCCAACTTCGAGGCCAAACCAAAAACGTTAACAATCAAACTCAGCACTCGACCGTCCTCGAGACACCTATACTATAGCCCCAAGGCCTCGGACGATCGACTGCCCACCACCATAAATCACCACCTCCAATTAATACCACCTCCACAATCAGTCAAAAACACCTAGTTAATAAAAAGGGAACGCAACGCCCAAATCGGGCACTCTGCGATCAGATACCGAAATATCGTATCATTAATTACACCGGTCGGTCTTGAGGCAATTACACTCAATTGTAACGAACTTTATCCACAATAAACCTTAGAAGTTAAAACGGAAAGTATTGGGTTGGAGTTTAACTCAACCTTGGCAATATCCCGAATAAATCAGTCCCAACCAAACTCGTCCCCATGTGACGATTTGCACGGGCACAACACGAGTGTCGCCACGAACGCGAAAATGCGTACGTTGGCGCGACGTTGGAAATCGCGGGCTCGCGTAATCATGAAAAAAGTAATAAAATAATCGTTAGGCGCTGCCCAAAATCGGCAAGCGTCTAACCAGGACCATTCTGCGCATTTCCTCATTCAGACTTCTAGCGGCGCAGCAGTGTGTTTTACAAAAAGAATTGGCGGATCGCCACATGCTTAAATTTTTTTTTCACTTTTTAGGAATTCTATATTGATTTTTCCCTGATTCTTCTAATTTACTCACCAGTAATTAAATCCTAGCCAAAAATCCCCTCCACGGGAAAGGAGCCTGGACGAGTCCATTAATTCGTGACCCCCGTTCCATTTGTTTTCGCAGAAAAATCTTATCTCCCTAAAAAAATACAATAAATGTGAGAATAGTAAAAAAAAAATTGATGATTTTCGCTTAGTACTAAAAATTGTTGATATCCATAAAAGGACAAGTATTCCGTTGATCGCTGAAAAACGATTAATGAGAAAAAGGGAAAACTTCCAAAAAGACATGACACAAAAAAGAACCCCTTAAATACAAAATGGCGAATCGACAGAAAAACTTCATACAAAAAATAAAAAAACTAAAGTTTGCCATCGCATATTGAGCAGAAAATGATTTTTTCATTGGAGTTGATATGATCAAATTTGGAAATTTGACTGACTGACTGACTGACAACGAACACCCTAAACCACTGAAGATAGGATCATGGTTACAGTTTTTCTGTAGACCCCAATGCAAATGATTTTTTCATTGGGGTCTATGATCAAATACGGATGGGATCTATATGATCAAATTCGGAAATTTTTTTGTGCGTCAGTCAGTCAGCCAGTCTTTTTTTTGTGTCTCAGTCAGTGAGTCAGTCACGCAACAGTCGGTAAAAAAAATTGCGAAATTTTTTTTTTTAATAAAGAACGAACGAAATCCTTTCTTAGTGAGCGTCTACGATGGGAGAGAAGTTTCTGTGACAAATTTCATAACTGTGACGTATCTTAAGTGGTTTAGGGTGTGCGTTGTCTGTCAATCAATCAGTCACTCAGTCAGTCAGTCAGTCAATCACGCAACAGTTATATGTATAATGATGAAAAAAAAAAATTTTCACTAATTTTTTCTCCGGTAGAGAACGAACAAAATCTGTTCTTAGTGAGCGTCCATGATGGGAGAGGAGTATAGAAAATGAAAAAAAATTGAAAAAAAAAAATTTGATATTTTTTTTTTTTGATAGAGAACGAACAAAATCCGTTCTTAGTGAGCGTCTACGATGCGAAAGGAGTAACCGTGACAAATTTCGCGATCCTAACTTCGTTGGTTTAGGCTGTGCGTTGTCTGTCAGTCAGTCAGTCAGTCACGCAACTCTTATATATATATATAGACTAGCCTGGGTACGCCGGCTTCGCTGGACACACAATAATATTACAAACAGACTTCCACATCACCTATGACGTCATTATTGTGTTCGGTAGAGAACGAATAAAATCCATTCTTAAAGAGCGTCTACGTCGGGAGAGGAGTGAATGTAAAGAAGTTTAAGTCAATCGGTCCGATAGTTTAGGAGATCTCCCGATTTTGGTAAAAAAAAAGTGATGTTTTTTTATCGATAAATCTGTTTTAGATAGAGAGCGGAAAAAATCCGTTCTTCGTGACCGTCTATGTCGGATGAGAACTAATCGTAAGAAATTTTGCGTCAATCGCTCGAATAGTTGAGAACATCTCGTGATTTTGATTTAAAAAAAGCGATGTTTTTATCGATAAATCAGTTTTGGATAGAGAACGGACAAAATTTGTTCTTCGTGAGCGTCTACGACGGAAAAGCAGTAAGCATGGCCAATTGCACGATCCTATCTTCAGTGGTTTAGGGTGTGCGTTGTCTGTCAGTCAGTTAATTAGTGAGTAATGCAGCGATTCCTTATCTATATCAAGAGACGCGGTAGCTCCTCGGACCCAAGTATTAAAAACGGAGCGTAGCGCGAGAGCTACCGCACTCTTATACAGATTAAAATAGGCATTTTATGACGTCACAGAAAGTTTAAACCATCCTCACGGGGAAATGGATTACTATCTCATATTAGATTTGAATTTTCTATAATTTTTTATCTTTCGATTGGTTCTCGGTTGAGGAAAATCCATTCAGGCAATCCAGAGAAATCTAACATCGAAGATTTTGTTCGCGTGATTCGGTCGGGCGGAGTAACTATATAAATTATGTACACGTACTTACCGGACGAATTCACTGCAAAGATTATACAAAAACTTGGCGTGCATGGTTTTCAAAAATTATTTCGCCGAAACAATGCCTTATACATGTTTACGTGTACTGGGGAAGCCGTTGAGAGGGGGGCGGGGAACAGCGGGGTACGTTAAGGAACAAAGAGGCGAAATGGCACATTTAACGCCGAACTCGCTGTTTTCAGGAGTCGTCGTAGCCAAGCGCGCAGCGCGCTTTGCGGAGACGTCTAGTATGTATGTGTCCTTGGTCGTAAACGTGCCTGTGTCCGTACGTGTGCTTCCGTGCAAACGTGGTGTGTGCATATGCATGTAGATGCGTGCGCGTGTGTGACGGTGTGCGAATGATTGTGATTCTTTAAAAATTGCAATTCCATCCTCGGGGGTTGGTGTATGCATCTGTATGTGGATGCGTGAGTGTGTGCGTGCCCGGGAGCGTGTCTGTGTATGAATGTGTATGTGGATGCGTGGGTGGGTGTGAGGCTGTGCGAACGGATGTGATTATTTAAAAATAGTAATTCCGTTCTCGGGGGGCTCCCCCCCCCCGCTGGAGGCTCCGCGCCCGCGACCCCCGTTGGGGGCTCTGCCCCCCGACCTCCGTGCCGAGGGCTTCGCCCCCTCGACCCCCGTTGCCCGCGGTTCGCTTGCCTGGTCAACGAAATGGGTGACCCGCGTTGCCCCAAAGTCACCAGAGGGTTGGAATAGACATATATATATTTTGTGACGTCACTGTGGAATAATTTTTCGATAATGAAAACGGGCTCTGTAAAACACTAATGTCACGGTTTGAGGGACTTCTCAAGGTCACAGGTCAACAATTCATGGACCATTGGATGCACCACCCACAACATATATACATAAACTGCCATTACATTTTTCATAAACCAGCGCATTTTTGAATGAAGACCACTTTAAGTTTGAACGCAACGGGAAAACGCCCGATCTCGAGTATATAGAAAAAAAATAATATAGACACGCGGTGCAACGTGCCTTGTCGATTCGAACTTTTCTTTTTAATACTTTGCGTCAAGACGCTACCGCGTCTCTAAATATATGGATGACGAGATCAGTTTTCACAAGTCCGCCAAAGGCGTTGGCAACGCTCCTTAGCGAAAGAGTGGGTATTTTCCTATTTTTTTTTCTAGGAATTCAGAGCACTGGCTCGAGAATATCTGGGAGAGTCGACTGTACTGTCATGAAATTCGTCCTGAATTATAACGCTGGAAAACGAATTCAATGATCAGCTCGGCAGAAAGAAGTTGAAAGAGCGAAGAACATCATAACTTCAGAAAAAGTAAATATTCTTTTAGCACGTTTTATATATATAAAATAGTAATTGTAAAAATGTTCCATTAAATAATTCGATAAATTGTCGCCGTATGATTTAATGGAAAATACAATCTGTTTCAGATAATGGATCTAAAAGGGGTAGTCGCCAATGCCATCAAGATACCCAACGTCAATATCGCAAATACTCCAGTAGCATTAATTTTACGGGAACCGAGTGCGGTAATCGAGGAGAAAGGAATTTTTACCGACAGCACCGACGCCATTTCTCAAAGGCGCGTTGTGGTGAGCTGGGAGGAAATCGCGGACATGGAAGTACGTTATTTCGGTGAATATTAATAATAGATGTTTTACATTGAAAGCAAAGTTCAATGTTTTTTCTAATAAAAAAATGAAATGTTTTTTTACAGAAATCGACGGCTGGGTGAAGATGGTTTTCACATAAAATAATAATAAAACTGGGAATGTGGTGTACCCCATCGGGGCCATATCGGACGGCGTAGAATTGAAGCTCGCCGTTCGAGTGATGATGTCAGCGAGCTTGCCGACGAACATCTCCGTGTGATGTGCGGTAACCGTTCGAGGACTGCTCCAGTATGATGGCGTCTTTCCATACCTGAAAGTGACGCAAGGTTCGGACGTAAAGCTGACGAAAAAACACGGTGTCTCCCCGGATGTTCTCATGGATGCTGCACTCATCCCAGGAAAGGTATCATATCACAATAAATTTGAATTATATAAAAACACCAATCGAAGCCAATTTTGATGAATTTTCATCATAAATCTATTTACAGAGATCAAAAAAAGAGTACAAGAAACGACGAGGACGGTTGGATGAGGAGAGTGACAGAAATTTAAAGCAAAGGTAGTATCAAGAAAAACGAAGAGGCCGGGGAAAAATGAAACAAATAATAAAAAGTTTTCTGTTTTTTGTATACATGAACAAATAAGGTTTTTTTATTGAATAAGAAAAGTAAATAAAAAGAAAAGGATTTCATGAATAAAAAAAAACCACTGATATATTTGCGTTTGTTATTAAATAAGAAAAGTAAAACGAAATGGGATTTATGAATGAAAAAAAAACACTGAATAATAGTGTTTCTTATTATTAAATAAGAAAATGAAAACGAAGAGGACGAAATTTTTTCTGGTTACAGGCTGGCAGCACGCATCTGTCAAACTGACAATGAGACTCCGAATTTGTAATCCCGTGTCGTGCGCCAATCACAGCGCGAATGAAACGACAACAATGCTCCCCTTTGCTCGCCAACTTAGGGGGAGCATTGGGGGGCAACTTAGGGGGGCTCACCAACTTTTTATAACGGGAAATATTCAGCGGATTTATTCGCAAAAATACTTGATTTCATGTCCAGTACTTCTTAAAAGTATGGAAAAAACAATTGAATAAATAGCGGCAGTATAGAAAAATGCCAGTTTGCCTAGGAATGATTTCGATATAAGATAATCCGGGCACTAATTCTTATCCCACGGAAAAAAAACTTGGACAAGTACATTGTTTGGTCCTTTAGCTGAACGACATTTATGAATTTGTTTGACTGTAACATTTGGAACATCGAAAATCAAACAAGTATTGCAACATTTCGGCATGTCCAAATACGTTCAGATTTTAAATGTAAGGGTGATTCATAAAGACATTCGGACCGGAGAATGCTGGATTCGGAACGGTATGCAGAACACTCCTACTTGAGGATTTAAAAAAATTTGCATTAGTTTTTAAATGGCGAGCAATAGAATTAGCGTTTTTAAGCCAATCAGAGGACGACTTTCCGCCATGATGGACGACGCCTCAGGGTAAAATGAACGGAAGCTCATGCAAGCCAAGACTTGCGTCTTTTGCTTTGAAGGCAATGTTACGCGACGCGCTTTTAGCGCGCACCGTTTCTTCTTCCGTGTGACGTTAGCAGCAGTGTGTTGCAAATAACGCAATCACGAAACCGAATTTCTATGTCTATGTGTTTTATGTCTGTATGGTCGTGACAGTCTATTCGAGACGAGATTATGAAACAATTGAAAACTTTGTGTCAAAGCGAGCTGTAGCGAGATTCACATGATTAAAGTTGAATTGTCATCTAAAATTCTCGTCTCCTGTCGCAGCGTTTGTTTGCAATGGTGCGCAGGAGATATTTCACTGATTTTTTCAAAAATCCTCGCCTGCTAGGAAAGCTCCTCGTGCGTCTCACACTAGAAAACTATTCGTCGCGATTGCAAGCGAAAGAAGTGTTGCCTCGTCCGACAGTTCAAGAGATTTGTGAATTTATTTATGAGGAATGTTGTCAGAAGCACCGCGTCGAGTACGTCCGACGTTTCGTCAGAAACAACCGCTTGCCGTTGAGCGATTTTTTTCGAAATACCAATATGAACAAGTAAGTTTTATTATTGTCATTCGTAATAATTCATAGCTATGTCTTGTGACGAATTTTCCAATACCCTGAAAATGCCACAAAAGTCGCTCTCTCCTTTCCGTCGATTTTTAAACAAAATCAAAGATGGAAAATTTATAATGTTGGGCGCCAGTCGCAAAGCGACTCGACGGCAAAGAGAGAAAGACAAAAGTTGACTAGCTTGCTATCAGCGGGATGGGCGGGGTGACCACGAGAATAATTGAAACACAAAGATTACATTTGAAAATAATAACAAATTTAATTTTAACGGCTAAAAATATCATAAGAAAAATTATAAAACGTACGCACGGGATAAGTTTCGGTCGGAGACAAATTTACTTTGTTTCGCTCAGGAAAAGAATTTACCAAAATTATTACGTCGGAAAGAATTTACGGAATTTAATATTTTGAAAGAATCGACGCAGGATACCGGAACATAATAAGCACGCGTCTCTAATGAACCGCGGGGGAAGAATCGCGAACTCACACACTCAAAATTCTCGCACACTCACATACAAAATTGGTCGGGATTCTACATTCGCAACAATATAAACCGAGCTCGAATTTATTCTCTCCGTGGATCTACTCACGGTCGAGAAAATAAATTTTAAGATGGAAACAAAATTATCGATGGTTTATTCGAAATACCGAGCCGAATTTGGACAGGTCCGGCGCAATTAATAAATTGGTCCGAGTGTTAGACAGGGCCCCAATAAGAGTTTGAAAATCGGGAAATCTCGCAGACGCATTGCCGATGCATTTTTACCCCTAGCCCGACCATTACATTTTTACGGAAAATACGGACCGTGGAGGTCGCATTTAAATTCCGGGACGAAATTGTCGAATATTCTCGAGCCTTCCATGAGATTTCCGTTGCCTCGTCCTTGTGTGAGGCCTGGATCGTGTGGACAACGAATTCGAAATAGCCTCTCTCTTTCTTACTCTCCTTCCCGAAGTCGCTTACATGAAATCCAGAGACTCGGCAGAGTCTCGGGCCGAGTACATTCGACAGCGTCGTCTGCTGGCGCGAGACTCACTCGAGTATATTATCTCTGAGAAAAGCGATTCGGCCGGTGGGGGTAAACACTTTCTTAAAATACAAAGCTCAGGGGTTATTTCATGATCTGAAATTTGAATTAGAGACTAATTACGTTATCCCCCCTCGTTTAAGCCATAAATCAACCGGATTGATGCTGTAATTGCTGAGAAAAAACTTTGCACGGGTAAAATTATGCCATGATCGAAGTGTGCGTGCGTGTATGTATACGACACAGAGAAAGGGCCCGTGGCGCTAGCCTTCTTCTGATTGGTCGCGACGGTTAGGAGTGTCGCGGTGGTTAGGAGTGACGCGATGGTTTCAGTTACGTCCGTTACGTCTCTACTGTGTACTGACATTTTGCCCGCTAGGTACACACGTTTTCTTCTGTACCGAGCGGGCGCGAATCACCGAATGTACTTGGCCAAGCCTTTTTCCCCGGGATTAATATGTTCCGGGACGCAAATTAATAAAATAATAACAAAATTATCGTCCTAGAGAAGCCCTGTGAGATAATCGTGTGGCCCAAGTACCGAGCAAAATACTGGGAAGTCGTTCCTTTTTCAAACTTTGCGTTTTAGTGACGGTCAACATCAAAAACCATCACAGTCTTTAGACACTTAGAAACAAACAATCCCTTAGGGAAATTGCGAAAATTAGAGTAGTTGGACGATTTTTGAAAAAAATTAGATTTTCGTAAAATTAGTGAGATATCTTAAAATTTGCGGAAATTAGACCGTCATCACCCTTTTTTCGAAATTTTCAATATGCCGTAGAATTGTTCTTTTTTTTTAGCAATCCCAACAAAGACCTCAAAGAATGAGAGCCTGTATCGATTAACCTCTGTATAAAACGGGAGCCCCATAGCTCGAATCGTTTTCGAGATATAAACGTTTGAATTTTACAATGCCAGAACACACACGCACGCACGCACGCACATGCGAACAGTATTTCTTGACGTGATTTTTCGATCTTTTGGGACATCTTAAGTGTATTGACATTGAAGAAGCAAATGAAAATAATAATTCTCGTTTTCCAGCGAGGATCCGTATGAAGATAGTTATAGACGGTTCCACGTTGTTGCCGATCATTAGGAGGCTACAGGCAGATCAAAATCGAGAAAAAGTGCGGAAATAACGGGAGAACAGATTGAGGACCGGGAAGTCGAGGATCAAGGAGACGAGGAGGAGGGGATGGGGGACAAACAAGAAACCGGGAGAGAAAGTGAGCAAGAGGGGGGAGAGGAGATGGACAAGGAATTGAAAGAATATGGACAAGGAACCAGGAGAGAAGATGACGAAGAAGGGGGAGAGGAAATAGACAAGAATTGGAACGAACATGGAAATGAATCCAGAATGGGAGAGCGGGCTGAGGAACGGGAAGACGAGGAGGAGGGAATAGTAGACAAACAGGGAACCGGCGGAGAAAATGAGCACGAGGGGGGAGAAGAGATGAGCAAGGAATTGATGGGAAACAATGACAAAAACATCGGGCCAGCAAAGAAGAAGAGGAGGAAGAAAAGGTCTGCTGAAGAGATAGCGATGGAGGAGTATAACAAATTTTGTAGCCAACGATATATGAATGTTGCTTTGAATAAATAATTTTTCCGTTTTTGACATCGTTTCAGGGCATTTTGCGTTGATCGCAAAATAGTTCGATCTCCGGTATTGGTTATAGCCTAAAAAGTTTTAACCAAACACCCCCAGTTCAAATTCGGTAATTGGTCAAAACTTTTTACAGTGCAATGTTTCGGGGTCTAACCCACATTGAAAAGCAATTCACTCAATCCGGCTGAGATCGATCAACCGAATGGTGTGTGCTGTACACGGTCCATGCAACAGTGAAGAAGGTGCAGTCCGAAATGTTTGGATAGTCTCGAACGAGTTTACGTATCGCATGCAGGGTGAGCATCTTCGCACTCGGAGTGCAGAATTTCCTCAATCCACGTTAAAAAATAGTCGCATCTCCGTTTCTGCACTACATTGGCCGATGGATGCAATTTTGGCGCGGCCTAAACTACGGTTACGATGCTAATGGCGTCTGAATTTGAAAACGAATCGCAGGAAATACAGACGTCATTAGCATCGTAAGCGTTGTTCAGCCCGCGCCAAGATTGCATCCATCGGTTAATGGAGTGCAGAAACGGAGACGCGACTAAGTTTTAACGTTGGTTAAGGAAATTCTGCACTTCGAGTGCGAATATGCTCACCCTGCATGCCAAACGTTAACTCGTTTTGGACCATCGAAACTTTTCGAGCTGCACTTTGTTCACTATTACATGGACTACATACAGCACTCACCTCTCCGTTGATTGAGCTCAGCTGGATCGAGTGTATCGCTTTTTAATGTGGGTTAGACACCGAAATATTTCAGTCGAAAGAGTTTTATTCATCTACCGCATTTCAAATAGGAATATTGAAATTTACATGGGATTCGTCACCATTTTCGTGAAATGAAGTCACAACCGAAATTCGTGAAGCTATTTTTGTTCTTGAGCTAAATAGCAGGTTTCCGAGAACGTTACTCCTTCTTTATTGAAACGTTGAGATGAATTCAACTATCCCAGTTCCATGTGTAACTCGAAAATATCGAGCACTAAATAGGAAAATCGAAATTTGCATGGGATTCTTCTCTTTCGAAGACGTTACTCGTCTGTTATTTTGACAAGGAGATGAATCCAACTTTTATGGTTTCATTGATGACCAAAGAATATCGAATGCTGAATGAGGAACTCAAAGATTGCATGGGATTCGTCTGCATTTGAAAAAAAACCAAGATTTAGGATCGGCAGATTTTCAAGGACGATGAGCTGATACGGAGAGACAAATTGAACTATTCTGATTTCAATTCTGTCGAAAGATATTGAACATTATTGAATGGGAAAATTCAATTTCACATGGGCTTCGTCTGAACTCTTGGGGAAACAAGTTTTTCCCTTATGAGTGGAGCGATATATATTTTCAAGACAAAGAACAGACGAGTACAGGGCTGAAGACTAAGGCGAAGAAATGGGTTGGATGAAGACATGAATCATGAAGCAGGTAGAAATTTTGAAATATTTTTTAAAATTCTTTTCATGACATTTTTAGCGTAGCTCTCGAGTGCCTTCAAAATCAAACATGCATGATGGTGGACGCCGAATCGACGACCAAAACTTCTTTCGAACAGTGTGCTGAAAATACACAAAGAAAGCAAATATAAATATCTTTCAATCGTATGTCTTATCGAAATATCTCTTTTCAATTGCAGGTACTTCTGTGGTTGGAAGTGTGGTTTTTTCTGTCAACAATAATTATACAACTCACTTCAATATAATGAGCTCATAATGAAAAATATGCTTTCTCAAGTAAACATGATTTTTGCTTCCTCATGGAGGAAGCTATGTGACGGTGAAATTTTTTTTTTTCCAGTTTTCAATGTCAATATGTGTTTAGTGCGTGATCTGGTGTTGGTGGCAAAATTAAAACGCGTGGGCGAGACGGAGAAAATATGTAAAAATGATCTTTATTATAAATTATCACAGTAGTTAATGTACAATAAACCCGACAGTGAAAAACCCGGATGAAACAAGCCCGAGTGGCCCGAGTGTCTCGTTTCCCGAAGTAGAAAAATGGCGACGACCGCGTGCTCGCAAGCCGGCACTCGTGAGGGCGTAAATCTCACAAGGCCCTTGTAAAGCAATTAATTATGACCCGCACGTAATTGACGACTCAATAATTACGTGAACCCGATATGTTTAATTCCCGTATAAATTTGTGGAAACCCGTGATGTAAAAGGACCCGATAGAAAAGGAAAGAAAATAGTAATAATTCGAGACACGTGGTCGCGCCGCTATATCTTGATCTTAACTTTGGTAACTGACTGTAACAGGTTGAGCGCTCGAGGCAATCGATCGAGAACGAAGAATAATCAATAAAAGCGCGCATGTGCAGTTGACCGCAACGAGCGCGTCCCGTCACGTGGCGCCGCCGTTCGTCGCCCGTGTACCCTCGATCGATGCCGCGCCGTTCAAGCTCCCGAATGCCCGTTCCGAGGGAATGATAATTCCCGAACATCCCGCCCGCCATCGGCAGCCGAGCTGTCGATTGAAGATCCCGCTGTCCCGATGGGAAGTACGACCAGCTTCGCCAGAGGTCTCATGAAGTTGGAAGTCGCTGTCTTGATGGACACTACCCGCGTCAGTCCGTCTGTTCCCGGATGTAGCTCGGTGACCCGAGCAAGCGGCCATTTTGCAGGAGGCAGGTTCCCGTCGGTCAAGAGCACCATGGACCCGACCCGAATCTCGTTGCGAGGGTGGTGCCACTTTGAAATTGCCTGCTGTCGTTGCAAATAGCTCGCTGACCAGTGATCCCAAAAGTGTTGGAGGCGCGACTGGATGAACTGCCAGCGCGACAACCTGCCCGGATTGATGTCCCGATATGAAGGCTCCGGAATCGTCGTTAGCGCTTCCCCGATCAGAAAATGCCCGGGTGTGAGTGCGGTAAGGTCCTCAGGGTCTTCGGACATGGGTTCCAGCGGACGCGAATTGAGCACGGCCTCTACCTGAATCAGAAGGGTCGTAAATTCCTCGAAGGTGAGGCTCGTCTCCCCGATGGTCCGCCGGAGGTGAAATTTCACGGATTTCACCGCCGCCTCCCATTTCCCGCCCATGTGTGGAGCTCCCGGTGGATTGAAGACCCAAGTTGTCCCGTCATTCGCCAAGAGTCGCGAAATCTCGTTCGACTCCCGCGTCCCGGCCTGGAACAGCTTCTTCAGCTCCGCACTCGCGCCTTGGAAATTTGTCCCGCAGTCGCTGTAGAGAGTGTGACACACTCCCCGTCTCCCGATGAATCGCCGGTACGCCGCGATGAACGTCTCTGTTGACGAATCTGTAACAATCTCCAAATGTAATGCAGACGTTGCAAGACAGACGAAGATGCACAGCCAACCCTTTTGTACCCGACTCCCCGCGACCGCGCCAGGTTTTAAGCGACACTGGCCCGGCGTAATCCACCCCCGAAAACAAGAACGCCCGTGAGGGTGTAACCCGCGCGACCGGCAATTGTCCCATTAGTTGCTGTGCTTTTACCGCCCGAAACCGAGCACAGCGAACACACTTTAACACGAACGACCGCACTGGAGCCCGCCCGCCGATTATCCAGTGGCGTCGTCGTATGTACGCCAGCGTCACCTGTGTCCCCCCGTGTAACGTGCGACGATGGGCGTCCCGGATGACTAGCTGCGTGAAAGGGGAATCCCGTGGTAAAATGGCCGTATGAATGCACTCGGGTTGTAAGTCCGAATGTTTCAAACGGCCTCCCACTCTCAACACCCCGTTATTGTCGATGTATCCCGTCAACCGCGTTAGCGGGTGCGTGCGTGGAAGCACGCGTGAACCCGCGAGTACTTTCAACTCTGTTTCAAAGTACTCTGCTTGTGTGGCTTTTACCCAATATACCCGTGCATGATCCAGGTCTCCCGGTGAAATGTATGCTCCCGATGACCCGTGTGATGCTCCTCTCATCTTGGCGATGGCCTTGAAGAGTAGGGCCGTTATTCTCAGCAAACGTGTAAGTGTCGAGTACCGGTAGATAAGCTCGTAGACCCGTGATGGTTTTGCTGAGGCTGTAAGGATGAGACCTGGTCGCTCTTCGAGCGCCGCTGTATCCGCCGTCCCGGTGTAGTGTAAGGGCCAATGGACTGAAGATTTGGCTAACCAGTGTGGTCCGTTCCGCCATGGTTCAAATTGCTCGAGCTGTGTGATTGTTAGCCCCCGCGATGCACAATCTGCAGGATTGTCCCGACCCGGTGTGTATCTCCATTGTCCCGTTGGTAAAAGCTCCTGAATGGCTGTAACCCGATTACGTACGAAGTCTTTCCATCGCGATGGGTGACTCGTAACCCACGTCAGCGTGACCGATGAATCGGTCCATAAATACACTGGTGCATTCCCGAGGTCCAGCACCGTCTGAACGTACCGCGTAAGTTTTGCGAGAACAAGCGCGGCTGCAAGTTCTAAGCGTGCAATGACAAGGCGCTTTAACGGAGCAACCTTTGTCTTGGCGCATACCATCGAGACTCTGGTATCGCCACCCGGACCCGTGACCCGCAAGAAGACGACCGCTGCAAGTGCGACTAGAGAGGCGTCTGAAAACCCGTGGATTTGCACTGAAGAACCCGTGGACATCCGGAGCCATCGTGGCACCGATATCGTCCCAAGGTCGGTCAGCTCCCGTCGAAATGCAACCCACGACTCTGCGACCTCGGTTGAGACCGCATCGTCCCATGACAGCTTGTCCAGCCAGAGTTGCTGGAGCAAGACCTTTGCCCGAATTGTAACTGGCGCTAAGAAGCCCAGTGGATCGTACAACTGCGCAATTTCCGACAAGATTACCCGTTTCGTGATCCCGGCACCCTCAGTGTAAGGGAGGGTGGTAAACTTGAATGTGTCGGCTCCCGGCAGCCACGATATCCCGAGAATTTTTGTTCCGACATCTTCGATCTCCCGAGAAGAGTCAGAGCTCGACGCGACACCGACCTTGTCGCAGAAACCCGGTTTGTTGCACTGCCACTTGGCTAAGGGCATGCCGCCCGCCGTGCAAATCCCGATTAATTGTCTCGCTTGTGTTGTTAAGTCTCTTAAATTGTCCGCGCCCCCGAAAATATCATCGACGTAGCGCCCCTTTGTAAGAGGGGCGACGGCCGCTGGATACTTTTCTCCTTCGTCTGCTACTAATTGCAGCAGAACCCGTACTGCAAGGAACGGCGCCGGCCGCGTCCCGTAGGTAACTGTCGTCAGCTGATACGGCACGACGTTACCGCTCCCGTCTGCCCACAGGATGCGTTGAAGGTCCCAATCGTCCCGATGTACCCGAATCTGCCGAAACATTTTGGTAATGTCCGTCGCAAACACGTAACGATGCCGACGGACCCAAAGCAGCACGTCTGTTATATCGAGTTGGAGTTTTGCACCCGTATGCAATATGTCGTTAAGCGACCAACCCGAATCCGTTTTCGCCGACCCGTTGAAAACTACCCGCAACTTAGTAGTTGTGCTGCTTTCCTTCAACACCCCGTGATGTGGTAAATAATAAGCCGCGTCCCGATGCAGCGAATCCGCTGCAGCCCGAACCATGTGTTGCATCGACTCATATTCCCCGAGGAAGTCTTCGTAAAGTTTCTTGTAACCCGGATCCCGCAATAATTTCCGACGCATTCGCTGCAAGCTTGCAGCCGCCGCACGATACGAATTTCCCAGCTCAGGTGAACCCGATTTAATAGGTAACCGAACAATGTACCGACCTGATTCGTCTCGAGAATGCGTGGAAAGAAAGTGTGTCTCACACTCTTGCTCCTCTGGCGTGAGGGGCAGGCCCGCGTCGACAGGAACCTCCTCCTGAACCCAAAACTTCGACAGGAGATCCTGTAATTCCCGGAACCCGTTGTCCGCCACTGCGTGGTGGACCAAAGTGGAAGACGAGTGTGAGCCCGACACCGGCCCGAGGATCACCCAGCCAAAAATGGTATTTTGAGCGATTGGAGTGTCCGGAGGCCCTCGTCTGACCTCTGGTAGGACAAGCTTCCCGTATGCGTCGGCCCCCAAGATCAGATCGACCTCTCGCGGCAAGAAGAACTCCGGATCCGCAAGCGAAAGACCCTGAAAATGACTCCAATGCCGATGAGGAAGAGAAAAAGACGGAAGAACAGGCATTAACTTGGGCAAAATGTGTGTTTTTATTTGTAAACGGTTGCTGGAATATAGCGACCGCAAGTCACAAGTGACTAGCTCGCGTGTGTGACCCGATGGCGTGCCTCCGATCCCGAGGATGTTGATTGTTGGCGACTCTCGTTGTAATTTAAGTTGACGCACGAGCTTATCGGAAATGAACGACAGTTCCGACCCGGTGTCGACAAGCATGCGTACGTTATGCACGGACCCGTTGTGAAGCGCAAGATGCGCCGAACCCGTCGCCAATAGCACAGCCGCCCGTGATGATCCCGTTGCTGCCCCCGTTAATGCTGCCTCATCTCATTGCTGAGTCTCCGATGATGTTGTTGTACCCGGCTTGCCCGCTGCTGAAGTTCCCGACGATCCCGATGCTCCCGCTGCTCCTGATGTGTTGGACCCGTTCCCGAATTTTGACCACCCGACGTGGATCATCGTGTGGTGCTTTCGCTCACACTCCTTGCACCTCGATGTTGTCTGGCAAGACCCGACGTTATGTTTCCCGAAGCAGTTGAAGCAAAGTCGAAGCTTCGACACCGCTTCCCGACGAGCCTCGTTATTCATCTGACGAAACTGAGTTGGACACGCGACGATGAAGTGTCCTCCTTGACACTGTGCACACGTGGTGCCTGAAGCCGTGGTCGTGGCGTAAGACTTCGCCCCCGTAGCCCGTGATGACGACTTTGCTCCGCTGCCCGATGTGGTATTTCCCGCTGGCTTTGGTTTTCCCGCTTCTGCTCCCTCGAAGGCCCGAGCCCGACTAGCCAAAAATGTTCGCATGCTCGCGAAGGATGGCGGCTCCTGGGACTGCCCGATGTGAATCTCCCAAGCCTCACGCGACGCCGTGCTCGAGACGTCGTGACACCGCGTAGACTAAAACCCAGTCCCAGTGTTCGATTGGAGCGCCGAGTGCCTTCAGCGAGTTACACGCCTCAGTGATAGAGTGCACGAGAGCGTGTAGGTCCCGGGGCGGACCGTGCTCCGATGACCTTGGTGTCCAAGACGCTGCCCAGATGCGCCGACACCAAGATGCGTTTATATTTCATAACGCTCCAGTAGCGATTCCCACGCTGTCCCGAACGAGTCGGCCTCGATGGCCAGGCTCGCGATCAGCTTCGCCGCCTCGCCCGATGTTGAGGTGCGCAAGTAGTGCATGCGCTCGACGTCGCTGATCCCCGTGTTTTCCCGTACAAGCGCGGTGAATAGGTCCCGGAACGAGCACCACTCTGTGTACGCACCCGTGAATGTAGGGAGCGAGATCTTGGGCAAGTGGGATCTGCCCACTCCCGAAGAACCCGCGTGACCGGACGATCCGTTGGCCGAAGGTGAAGCTGGTTGGCTTCACCTGCTCCCGTAGTAGCCCAAGCCTCTCGTTGACCAAGGCGTACGTATCGAACGCCTTGGAATACCAATCTTCCGTCACATATTCTGAGGATAGAAACTCAAGGTCACACGTCTCACCTATTGCTTCGTGTACCGACTCGAATTTCTCTCCCAAATTCCTCCGCGCGCCATCCCGCATAGCCTCGATGCTCGCCAACGTTGCATCAGCTGCTTCCGTCCCCAGTGCCTTCGTCAGTAATTTCCCGAGCAGCGAGATGCGTGCCCGTTGTGTCTCGATCTTGAGCGCAAATGAACCCGCTGCGGCGGGCCGTGGCGAGGCGGCCCGCTTACCCGCCCGTTCTCCCGTCGGTGAGGGTGTGCGCTGTTTTTTCACCCTTTTGTTGGCGTCGTCCGGCGCTGGAACCTGTAGGCCTGTCAACAGCGTGAGGGGCGCCGCGACCGATCCGGGCGGCGGAGCGTCCAAACCGGGCGGCGCGGTGCCCGAACCCGATGACGCAGTGCCCGCACCCGGCGTAACCGACTCGACCGTGTCCTCCCACAGCTCGACCTTAGGTTCGGGTGTATCCCCCGTCATTTTTATCGTCGGCCATAACGCGCGCACTCGACACTCAACTGTGTACTAGTCCCGATAACACGAACACCCGAAGTCGCGAACGAAAGTGTCAAAGAAAAAACGCGCGAAAATGCTCCCAAAAAACCCGATTGCCCGTACAGAAACCCGAAAAAACGTGCTGGTCGAGCCGAACTGTCACTTCGTAAGCCGGCGCGCGCCAATACCCGCGAACAAAACCCGAAAAAACTGTCAAATGGCCCGCGCCAAACTACGTCACTGCACAACGCACACACTCGCGTGGCCCGACGGCCGCTCGCTACGCTACTGCCCGATCCCCCGAACGCGAGAGCAAAAGGAC